>SJYA01004715.1:1647-31238 GCA_006410615.1 Neotragus moschatus
ATGAAAGTGAAAGAGGAGAGTGAAAAAGTTGGCTTAAAACTCAACATTCAGAAAACGAAGATCATGGCATCTGGTCCCATCATTTCATGGCAAATAGATGGGAAACAATGGAAACAATGTCAGACTTTATTTTCTTGGGCTCTAAAATCATTGCCAATGGTGGCTGCAGCCATGAAATTCAAAGATGCTTGCTCCTTGGAAGAAAAGCTGTGACAAACCTAGACAGCATATTAAAAAGCAGAGACATTACTTTACCAAGACAGGTCTGTCTAATCAAAGCTATGGTTTTTCCAGTTGTCATGTATGGATGTGAGAGTTGGACCATAAAGAAAGCTGAGCACTGAAGAATTGATGCTTTTGAACTGTGGTGTTGGAGAAGACTCTTGAGAGTCCCTTCAACTGCAAGGAGATCAAACTAGTCAATCCTAAAGGAAATCAGTCCTGAATATTCATCAGAGGGACTGATGCTGAAGCTGAAACTCCCATACTTTGGCCACCTGATGCGAAGAACTGACTGACTGGTTGGAAAAGGCCCTGATGCTGGGAAAGATTGAAGACAGGAGGAGAGGGGGACGCCAAAGGATGAGATGATTGGATGGTGTAACCGGCTAATTGTTCTTTTTTGCCTCAAGTAATATGCACAGTGTCTACCAATGTTTCAGGGAAGTCACTTTTTCTGTTACTGTTAATGTCTTATATACTTACATATGTATGCATCTTTCTGTCTAGGGATATGCAAGGTTGTAATACTCTATGTCAAGGAAAAAAGGAAAAGTTCTCCTCACCCACTGCCAAGCAGTTCAGTGTACTGTGTCCATTACCTGATTTACCTTTAGTTACTATAAACTTTCAGATTTGATTATTTAAGTTGTATAGATAATTTATACAATAAAAATAATTTTACCTGTCAACTTTTAGAATTCCAGTTATGTATGGGGCACTTTCTTTTTACTTGTTGATAGAAAACAGAGTGAGATTTTTGTGTTCAGGCTGTCTTAAGTATTTGTACAGGTCTTTCACATATCTTAACCTTCAGTAGGTGCTTACAGGTGTTGAGCAGCATCTCACGTCACACATGTGGTGGCCGAGGGCTTAGGGCTTGAATGCACTTTTCACAGCAGGCTATAGGAGTTACCAGCCTGGCGTGCTGTGCTCCACGGGGCCACAGAGTCAGACACAACTGAGATACTAAGCTGGTTGATAATTATCGGAAGAAAACAATAAAGTCACCATGGAAAACAGTACATGAAATTTGTTTAGAGCATTATACATTTGTAGAACTAACTGCTGAAAGAATTCTAAATTAAAAATAATAATGATGTATTTGGTATGAGGGCAGAAATCAGCTGGTGGAAATAAACATCACCCTAATAAAGTGTCTCTCATAGAGGCTTTTTCCGCATGGAGGGTTCTCCTGTGGACAGGATCTAGAGGCTCGTAAGTGCCCCACGGTGATCTTTCGTGTCCTCTGTCACCACCAGTTAGAGGATACCTGCTGGGAACTTCTGCAGTTGAGCTCAACGTGCTCACCTCCCTCACTTGCCTCAAGGCTCATTTAATGAAGGTATACCCCAAAGCATATCATCATTTTCCATTAGGGTTTCCCAGGTGGCTCAGATGATAAAGAATCTGCCTGCAGTGCAGGAAATTCAGGTTTGATCCCTGGGTCAGGAAGATCTCCTGGAGAAGAAAATGGCAACCCACTCCAGTATTCTTGCCTGGAGAATTCCTTGGACAGAGGAGCCTGGTGGGCTGCAGTCCATGGGGTCACAAAGACATGAATGAATGACTAACAGTTTTGCTTTCTTTTCTCTTTAAACTAGTCTTAGTTTGGGGCTTTCCTGATAGCTCAGTTGGTAAAGAATCTGCCTGTAATGCAGGAGACCCCAGTTCAATTCCTGGGTCAGGAAGATCCCCTGGAGAAGGGATAACTAGCCAGTTCAGTATTCTGGCCTGGAGAATTTTAGTCTGTGTATTTCTTTTTAAGTCAAGTGCCTAGACCTGAGCTCTCCTCAAGAGGGTAGCCATTCGCCATCTATGGTTATTACAATGAAAGCTGAATGAGAGAACAGCTGAGCTGCAGTGTCACACAGTCACGTTGAAGTGCTCAGTACAGGCCTGTGACAAGTGGCTGCCCTTTTGGACAGCAGATACAAATCATTCTCTTACAGGAGTTCTTCTGGTTAATGCTGCTTTAGGCAGAAATATATATAGAAAATATGGAGAAACAAAAAGTTGAGAACAAATTATTCCTGTTTTTAGCTTTGTATTTTGAAATGATATTAAATTTTACAAAAAGAATACAAAGATCCGCCCCATATACTTTTCATCATTCACCAGTTTTGATGTTTACCAGTTCAGTTCTCTCAGGCCTCGATGTTCATGTACCTCACTTCCCTTCCCTCTTTTTCTCTCTCCCTTCCCCTTTAAGTTGGAATAATTCTTTCTTTTTTCCTGACCTGGATTATTTTGGGGAAATAAGTTTTTATTATTAAAAATACTTAAGGGATGATTGTGAATGTTTGGCAAGTTTGTGTATTTTTCTAATGGAAAATAAACCAGATTCTAAGGATGCTCATTTTGTTTTTTAGGTTTTTCTTTCCATTGCCATTGATATAATTTGTGTTTAATTAGGTTCATTTGGGAGTCACTGATTTCCATGCTTTTTCCCTTTCTGAAAATCTCTTTTAACTTGTTATAAGAAGTATTAAAAATAATTCAGAAATACACTAATGTTTGATCTCTTGTATCCATAATCCCCTAGATATATGATTTCTTTTGGACCAATATGCAGTATGTGAATCAGCCAGTGATAAGCAAAACCTAGGCTGGACATAGCAAATGATGAGTTTTATGGCAATAAAGATAATGAATACTGTCCCTGATATCACTTGTGAGCAGTTCTCCTTAGATGGAATGATTGGATGAAAAAACACTTAATTAAGCTGTCAAGGAAGACCAAGACCCATCATGACGTAAGTGCCAGGCTTGATGAAAAGTCTGAGAAGCAGTGATAATAGTATCAGCATGCTCAAATACAAACTCTTGTCTCATTGCCATCGCCAACAAGGCACATTTAATTTAGCCTTAAATGGCAAAGGAATACAGCCAAGTCCATTATCTCCTTCATATAATAGTGTCTTGTTTTCAGTTTCATTTTCTGATCTGCTCAACAAATTAGACCATTCCCAACTGCCCCACACACATTTATTCACTTTTTTTTAATCTATAAAATTATTTCTTCTTCTTTTCAAAATTTGTTAACATTTAATCAGTATTTTTTTATTTTCTACTTTGGGCCAGACTTAAAACTGTGTGGGGCGAGGGGTTGTTCCCATGTAACAAGACTAGAGAGAAAGACAGAAAATAAATGGTAAAGAAATGAACGAGCTAATAGAGATAGTGATAAGCGCCATGAAGAGACGAGCATGAGATGGTGTGATTGGTGTGGAATGCTTGTGACTTGAGTGGCCAAGAAAGGGCTGTGTGAAGAGACATGTAACGTGTGACAGGACAGTGAAATGAGAGCGAGCGTGAAGGCACTCAGAGAAGAATACTGGTAGACAGTCAGGAGCAGCAAGGTCGGCGTGGGAAAGGAAGTGGGAGAGGGCCGTCTGCGTCGCTAGGGGGAGAAGTTCGGATTTTATTGCAAGAGCATTGGGAAGGCAATGGAGGGCTTTAAGCTGAGTGGTGTGACCAGGAGCCTTGAGAGTGGGTTTGTAAAGGGATGTGTGTAGAGAAGATGGAAAGAGTTGAAACAAGGGATGAGAGTGAACTCCTGCAGTTTTAGGTCCGAGTTCCTCGGTGAAGTGTGAGCATAATTAGTGCCCATGAGAAAATTATGTTGTCTTACCACAGAATTTCAGTCAGCCAGTTTCTTGAAATTGCCATAACATAGGAGCATCACATAGAAAATGCAGAAGAAACACTATAAAAATTTACTTAAATACAAACAACTGTCAAGACTTAAATTTACAAAAAAAAAAAAAAGAAGAAAAAGAAAGCCAACAACACTTTATAAGTTAGTTGAATGGGACTTAAGGTTAAGAAGCAAAGTTGTAATTTGAAACCTGTAAGTAAAATTAATTGCCCGGGTAGAGACATTAATTAAGTATAGTTTGCAAGAACGTAAGTGGCCATTTTATCCAGTTGTGCCAGACGTAGGTAACAGCTGTTGATCTGTAGGTGTAAATGTTTCCCTTCTCCCCAGTATACATGATTCTTTACCATACTAACGCTAACATACAGCTTCAATGTAAACCTATTAAGTGAGATGAAAGTGGCTTTCTCAGTCAAGTGTTTGGAATATTGAGGAGTAATAGGTGTCATTTAACAGAAAGTTTTAAATGGTGCATTTAAACAATTTGTTGACCAGTATTGAATAACCCTAAACAGACAGTGTTCTTTTGGTCACTTAGCATGCCTTCCCACTCAGATCATGAACTAGATTGTAGAGAGATTTATTCCCTAGGATGTTAATGTTTTTAACATTAAAAAGAAACTCAAGGCATTTGAGGCAGAGATTTTTTTAGACAATAGTTGTTTAATGAGTTGCTTGTATATACAAGAGAAAAGAATAGGCCTGATTGCTCACAATCTGATGTTTGGAAAAGTATTTTCCTGGATCTTATTTTGCATATCTAATTGCTGTGTAATCAAAACTAAGTGAACTGTAGCTACTTGAAACTCTAAAATGAAAGGCAATCATCTGTGTGGAGGGGGTGCTTACATGCAGGCTAGCCTGAATATTAGCATTAAAGGCTTCTTGTGTTTAATTATAGGTGTCTTACTGAGCAGCAAATGTATGCTTGTGTTATAAAGAAGTGAATGTGACCCTGAAACATGAGCTCTGTTTTTGGGTAACAGATCCTTGGCTTTGAGAGAACTCGGCCCCCTGTGTGTATTTTGGTGATAAGGGATTGTGTCAGAATCGTCCTTAATTACCTACTTTGTTTGATATAGAAAGTAGTGATTTCACACTTTTCTTTCTACCAGTGACAGCACTCAATGAAAATGGGTATTAAAGCAGCTGTAATGCCCTAGGTTATCTACTGGGAAGACATGAGGTAAAGAAAATTAACTTGACTTTTTCCCAGCTGCTTGTTGGCAGCTTTGTTTTTCATAAATGGAAAATAAATATAATAGAAAACTGTTTACTCCAGGACGTACCCTATATCCATTTACAGACTAACATTATTTCTTGCTGCCTCATAAATGGATTATTAAATTAAGAGGGATATTTTTAAATGTAATTTGGGGGTAGCCACTGATTATCAGTTAAAGCTCTCTATATATTTTAACTTGTTTGAACTTCTAAATCTAGCACAAGTTTAAGGGTCTTTTTTTTTTTTTTTTTTTTTAAGTTTCCTTATTGTTAAATCAGTAAATTCCCTGTTAGTTTGTGTGGCATTAATTGACATTTCTAACGTGGGTCTCTAATCAGTGCAATTTGGATAATAAATCACTACTAAGGATGGCTGTGGGGAAATTGCAGGTGATGTGTGTCAAGGATGTACATCATATGTACACCCTCTGTACATGGCTTGAGGCTGCTCCACTGTCATTTCTTTTAATGTTTTTTGTCTGTTTAAAAAACTGTTAATATATTACAGTAAACTTCTGTGCTTGGCCTGCTGCTGTGTACTTTCAGCCAGTGAATGCTAGTATAGTGGAACACACACTTCTCGTTGAGCATAACATTCTATCAGAGTAGTCTCAGCCGGGTGAATGTTCTAGGTTATATGTGGTTTTACTCTGCTCTGAAAAGGAATCCCAAATTCTGGCTGACCCCCTGAATCACATATGTGTAAAACAGACTTAAAGGATCTCAGCTGAAGATCTGAACTGAGCCCAGACTTAGCACCTTGGAAAGTTTGCAGTTATGAATTGTCAACCACCTTGGCCCCATTGGCTTCCCTGGTGGCTCAGACAGTAAAGCGTCTGCTTGCAATGTGGGAGACTTGGTTTGATCCCTGGGTTGAGAAGATCCCCTGGAGAAGGCAGTGGCAAGCCATTCCAGTACTGTTACCTGGAAAATACCATGGATGGAGGAGCCTGTTGGGCTACGTTCTGTGGGGTCGCAAAGAGTCAGACATGACTGAGCAGCTTCACTTTTGCCTTATTTTTTCTCACTTGGCCCCATTGGTGTTTATATGAAACTTTACACATGACAGCTGGGGAATTCACATTTTTTTCAAGTGCACATGCACACTCACCTGGATAAAAACATGGTAAGGCCATGTTTATCACCAATGTTTAGGTGATAAACATTGCAGTTATATAGAGGATGAGCTCTGCCCAAAATGAAATTAACCCCCAAATATTTTTATACTGAATACACATCTGTGTAATCCATTGGTCAAGAGAGATGTCCCAGGAGAAAATAGAAAATATTTTTAATTAAATGATCATGAAAATACAACATAAAATTTAAAGTATGAAGCTGAAGCAGTGTTTACAGGGAATTTATATCTCTAAAAGTTTATATTTTAAAAAATTCAGTTACCTGGTTTTCTGCCTCATTAAAATTTTAAAAATATACCAAACTAAAATTGGTAGGTAGAAAGAAGAAAATGAAAGAAAACAAATTACTGAAATAGAAAACGGACAACAGAAAAAAACTTTTTAGAAAAGATTAATAAAATAGAGCTCTAGCTAGATGGATTTGAAACAAAAGAGAGAAGACACTAATTACCAGTATCTGTAATAAAATAGGGGGCTTCCCATGCGTTGCTAGTGGTAAAGAACCCACCTGCCAACACAGGAGACCTAGAGATGTGGGTTTGATCCTTGGGTTGGGAACATCCCCTGGAGAAGGGCATGGCAACTCACTCCAGTATTCTTGCCTGGAGAATCCCATGGACCTAGGAGTCTGGCAGGCTACGGTCAATAGGGTCGCAAAGAGTGGGACATGACTGAAGCAACTTAGCATGCCATGCATGCATGCACATAGTAAAATAGGGAACATCACTGTAGATCCTACGGATATTAAGAGACTTCTAAGGAGTATTATGGGCAACTTTTAAGTCATTAAACGTGACAACCTAGATGAAAAGTCTTTGAAAAACGAACTATTACAAAGAAGTAATAGAAATTTGAATAAAGAGACTGATACTGATGAAAGAGACTGAATTTATAATCGGAAATATCCCTAAAAGAAAATATAAAGCCTAGGTACTCCACTAAAGGATTTTTATCAAACTTTTAAGAAATAGCATGAATCCTATATGAGTTTCTTCATAAAAGATACATGAATACTTAATTTTAACTTTAATTACCATAAATTGGTAATTACTAAGCTTTAGCATGATACCACCACAAAAAGAAAATAAGACTATAGGTTTATAACTTTAACATCTGTGAATTGATCAGTCATTCATTGTCTTAATATAGTAAAATGTTACATGATTATTGCAATCAGTTCAGTTAGTTGCTCACTTGTGTCCGACTCTTTGCAACCCCATGAACCGCAGCACGCCAGGCCTCACTATCCATCACCAGCTGCTGGATGCTACCCAAACCCATGTCCATTGAGTCGATGATGCCATCCAACCATCTCATCCTCTGTCTTCCCCTTCTCCTCCTGCCTTCAATCTTTCCCAGCATCAGGGTCTTCTCAAATGAGTCAGTTCTTCGCATCAGGTGGCCAGAGTATTGGAGTTTCAGCTTCAGCATTGGTCCTTCCAATGTGATCTCCTTCAGGATGGACTGGTTGGATCTCTTCGCAGCCCAAGGGACTCTGTCAAGAGTCTTCTCCAACACCACAGTTCAAAAGCATCAATTCTTCGGCACTCAGTTTTCTTTATAATCCAACTCTCACATCCATAAATGACCACTGGAAAAACCACAGCCTTGACTAGACGGACCTTTGTTGACAGAGTAATGTCTCTGCTTTTTAATATGCTGTTTAGGTCGTTTATTTTTCTGGAGTTGAGCTGTGTAAGTTGCTTGTAAATTTTTGAGATTAGTTGTCAGTTGTTTCATTTGCTATTATTTTCTCCCATTCTGAAGGCTGTCTTTTCACCTTGCTTAGGGTTTCCTTTGTTGTGCAGAAGCTTTTAATTTTAATTAGATCCCATTTGTTTATTTTTGCTTTTATTTCCAGTATTCTGGGAGGCGGATCATAGAGGATCCTGCTGTGATATATATCAAAGAGTGTTTTGCCTATGTTCTCCTCTAGGAGTTTTATAGTTTCTGTTCTTACGTTTAGGTCTTTAATCCATTTTGAGTTTATTTTTGTGTGTGGTGTTAGAAAGTGATCTAGTTTCATTCTTTTGCAAGTGGTGGACCAGTTTTCCCAGCACCACTTGTTAAAGAGGTTGTCTTTACTCCATTGTATATTCTTACCTCCTTTGTCAAAGATAAAGAATGGCAGTATAACATGTGTGCTGTCGTGTGGGAAATGAATCGTCGGTCTATATTCAGTTCAGGATATAGGATGCTTGGGACTGATGCACGGGGATGATCCAGAGAGTTGATGTGGAGTGGGAAGGGGGGGGGTTCAAGATTGGGAACTCATGTACACTTGAGATGAAAATAAATAAATAAATACAGCAGTGGAAAAAAAAAAATGCTGTTTAGATTGGTCATAACTTTCCTTCCAAGGAGTAAGCATCTTTTAATTTCATGGCTGCATTGAACAAAATTCAGTATACTTTCATGATAAAACCATCTAGCAAACTAAAAATAGAAGGGAATTTCCTCAATTTGATAAAGACCAAAAGTGAAAATAGAGCAACATCATATTTAACATGAAGACGCAATGCATTTCTCCTAAGATTATGAACAAGTCAGAGATGTTTGCTTTCATTATTTCCATTCCAGTTCATACCAAACGATGGTCTTAGCAATTTTGTTAAGTCAAGAAAAAGGAATTAAAAGGCATACAGACTGGAAAGATGTGAAACTCTTTTTCCAGACTGCCTGATTGCTTATGTAGAAAATTCTAAGATTTTTAAAGGCTGAGTCCAGTAGGCTGAGATCTTGGTCTTAAATTTGCATATACCAAATAGCATAGCTTGAAAATATGTGAAGTAAAAATGATCAAAACTAAAAGAAAAACACAAACCCACAATTATAATTTTAGCATCACTCTAAATACCTAATGGAATAAACACACAAACTCAGGAATATAGAGGATCTGAACAACACAACTAGCAGACTTGACCTAATCAACAACAAAAAAAGAACTTTGTACCCAACAGTGCCATAATTCATTCTCTTAAAAGTACTTGTGGAACATTTTGCCAATAAAGAAAGCCTTAGCAAAGTTTGGAGGTCTGACATTATTCCTAGTATGTTTATCACAGTGGAATTGATCTGCAAATCAGCTGGAAATTTAAAACTAAGTGTTGATCGTAAATACATTATATGTAAGGATTTAAAAATAACAGTGAAATAGATCAAAATGAAAGTGAAAGTTGCTCAGTCGTGTTGGACTCTTTGCACCACATGGACTATACAGTCCATGGAATTCTCCAGGCCAGAATACTGGAGTGGGTAGCCTATCCCTTCTCCAGGGGATCTTCCCAACCCAGGGATCAAACCCATATCTCCCACATTGCAGGCGGATTCTTTACAAGCTGAGCCCCCAGGGAAGCCCCAGAATCCTGGAGTGGGTAGCCTTTCCCTTCTCCAGGGGATCTTCCCGACCCAGAAATCTAACTGGGGTCTCCTGCCTTGCATGCGGGGTCTTTACCAGCTGAGTTACCAGGGAAGCCCCTTATCAAAGCAAAATTTAAGAAAACATATTGAATAGAAAACTTTAACTAAAATGTGTTTCTTTGAAAATTCATGGAGAAGATAAACTTGTATAAAAGTAATTAAAAAAGAAACAGGACTAAATTTGATGTCGTTAATTGTAGCACTATTATTTTCTGTATTAGCAAGGGAGAAACGAGTAAGCAAATAAACTGAAAACTTATTGTTCATATAGAAGTTGTTGTGTGTAGGCTTAGTTCTATCTTTTTTACTCTGTTCTGTGGTATATGTTAAAAGGAAACATAAGCGAAATTATTAAATGCATTTTTAAGACCTTCTCAGAGAGTTCTATCTCACTTTTTTACTCAGTCATACTGTATAGTACTCTAGTCCAGGAATGTCAATGATGTAGCGTTTTTAAGGAGAGCTTCATTATTCTTCCCTATAGTTTTCCCCAAGCTACTGAGTGTCTTAATACACATTCTCATCAAGGAAAGGAAGTCAGGTTTTAATCCTACTTGTAATCTAACAAGTTAACTTGCCAGCATATTTTTGAGGATTCTCGTGGAAGACTCAAGACTCCTGAATCAGAGGCCACACTTCGTTATTCACAGCAAAAGCAGTAGCAGACTATCAGCGTATTTGCGCTGATTCCCTGAGCCTCAGTTCCCAGCGTGACATCTGTACTCTTAGAGTGCTGCTTTGCTGAAGAGGGGCCAAGGTCCCAGCACTTGTGAACAAGCAGCAGACAATAGTCTTCTATGCTAGGATTCAAGATGGGCTCTCCTTGTCCTGCTTGTTACCTGTGCTTGGTTTGAGGAGATAGATGAGATTTGCACCCTTGCACAACCCATGGGAATGTGTGGGGATGTTCCAGGCTTGTGGGAACCTCTCTCCCCCAAGAGAGGTCACGCAGAGACAGCTGTGTCTGCTGACAAGCTTTCAGTGTTTAGTAAGACACTTCAGGTTTCAAAGATGTTAAAATATTTTTTAAAAAGATTGTTAGAATGGGTGATGTACTATAGATTAATGTTAAGAGTGGAAATGAGGGTCAAATAAATATTGGAGATATTTTTTTTAATCGAAGAAAATTCAGTGGACAACTTTAGAGTCAAAATTTGAAAATGTACTAACTGAAATTCTATATTTCATAAGTTTTTTCTGAGACAGTTTTAATAGTAAAATCTAATAAATGCTTTTTTCTTACTAGAAAGTAATGAAAGGGGAGTGTGTGTGTGTCTGTGGAACTGAATTGACTGGTTTTAAAGTTGTGAGGTTAGCAAAACTGACCTTTGCTACCTGGGACAGTTTGAAAAGGAAAATAAAATGGAGGAGTGCCTTGAGTACGTTTAATTTCTGTCATTTTCCTAATTGTGTATGTTACTGAGGGACAGCCGATAGACTAGTGGAATTAGAATAAGAGCTATTTTAGTTTAATATATGTGTGTATATTGTGGAAAGAGTGGCGCTAGTGGTGAAGAACACGCCTGCTGATGCAGGAGACACAGCGACTTAGCACTGCACATTGTGAAAAGAAGGGGCAGACACAGGGGAATGGCCCTTGAGAAGTGCAGATAGAACTGCTCAACAATGATGTTAGGAAAGTTGGGTTTGGATATGCGAAAAGAAATTCAGAAGGATTAAACACATAAAAATTAAGAGCAAAAGGGTTAACAGAAGAAACTGTAGAAGAAGATATCTGTGACTTCAGAGTAAGAAAGGAATACTGAGAAGAAAACTCCAATAAATGTGAATCCGTTGGGGGGAAAATCTTGTTATGCCAAAGACACAGTGAACTGTTAAAGGACAAGCCACCAAAGTATTTGTATTCAGGATATATAAAGAATTCATTCAAAAACAAAAGTAAGACCACAAATCCAGTAGATAACTGGGTATAATGTGTGACATGACAACTCAAAACAGGAAACTACAACAGTGAACCCATGGGAAGATACTTTGCTACATTAATACTTAGAGGAATGCATGTTATAGTGAGAGTGATATTTATACTGTTTGATGCCCACTGAATTATCAAAGTTATCAAAATTCCTATGTGACTCTCATGGAGAAGGAAGTGGCAGTCCACTTCAGTATTCTTGCCTGAAGAATCCCATGGACAGAGGAGCCTGACAGGCTACAGTTTGTAGGGTCACAAGAGCTGGACACAACTTAGCAACTACACCACCACCACCACCACTTGACTGTAGAATGTGGAGAAGCACAAACTGACTCAGGGCGGTGGGGAGTGTGTATCGAGACAGCTGCACTGGAGAGCAGTCTGGCAGTGTCTGTTGGCAGTGGGTGTTTATTTTTAAGATCTTGTGTTTGAAATTCTGTTATTTGTCAGTTCCTTAAGAAACTCTGAAAGGAGTACATGTATTCTGGAAGATGTGTGTTTATGCAGCATTGTTTATAGTGATAAAAATATTGGAAAACATTAAAGTGGAGATGGAAGTTCTGGTTTCTCTATGTAATAGAATATTATGTGGTAATGAAAAGGATCAAGCATGCTTGATTTCCCATAAACTCAGTCTTGAAATTATGATGTTTAAAAAAGAGCAGAGTTTTTCATCCTTATTCTAGGTACTTTTCTGGTTTAGTGTTGAGAAGCATATTGCTGTATTTATGCATTCGGCTGTTTGAAAGTGGAGCCACTTCAACTATTGGATACTTAATATTTGGGGGAGGGGGGGAGATCGGTACTTAGGTACCATTTTCTGTTTGAGATATAAAATTAGTCTAGCAATTGATGTTTAATAGGTAACCAAAGTTTTTCACTTTGCTTTTTAATCTTTCTGAAATCGGAAATTGTTTCCTAAGACTATTCTCTTAAGATTAAATACCAATAAACTAAATTCATCATATTCCTGAAAGTTAAGGTAAAAATGAGAATAATCTTTCAGTAGGTTATTAATGTTATAGGCTCTTTGTAGAAAGTTAAAAATATGTATGCATACCCACAACACACATACATTCTACTCTGTTTCTGTTGCTTGAAGGTCTCTTTTGGGTGAAGCAGAGGATTTCTAAAATTTCATCTTGCATTGTTATATTTAGTTAAGAGGAAGGAGTGGGGCTTGTGGCCCTTTTGATATACTTTAATGCCTTGATTAAAATGTGGCTTCCCTCATAGCTCAGTTGGTAAAGAATCTACCTGCAATGCAGGAAACCCGGGGTCAATCCTGGGTTGAGAAGATCCCCTGGAGAGGAAATGGCAACCCACTCCAGTATTCTTGCCTGGAGAGTCCCATGGACAGAGGAGCCTGGGAGGCTATAGTCCATGGTATCACAAAAAGTCGGACATGACTTAGCGACTAAACCATTGCCAATGCCTTGATGACTTATTTAAGAAGTCTTTTCATTTTCTCTATCCTAACTCCTTTCTATCATATTTATTGAGTAAAGATTAATCAAACAGATTTAGTAAAGAAATTGTTTTTTCACATCAAAAATAATTCTCTTAGCAGTGTGGGTTTGTTACCAGCACAAGTTCATGTACCCATCACATTGAGGCCAGATGAATCAAAATGTCAGTGTTTGGAGCAGAGAAAGGCTTATTGCAGAGCCAAGCAAGAAGAATCAGTGGCTTAAAAACCCTGTACTCCCTGATGGTTCTGGGAGAGGTTCTTCTAGGCACAGTGTGGGGATGTGTGACTTTCTTCTGACTGGCTGGTGGTGAGGTGGCAAGGTGGCCTTCCAGCAATCTAATGGTCAGCTGCGATTTGCATCCCCCACCTGGAGGGGGGTGCCTTTGTTCCCAAAGAGAAACTCAGATACTGTTCCTGTATTGCATCCCTTAAGGAAGAGCCAGGACCCTGCCCCAAGGCAGTACTGCACTTGCTCCCTGAGTGCCCTTCCTAGTTTCTGCATCCCCTCTGCTCCTTCTTTAGCAACTCTTTGAACCTGCCCTTTGGAACTCTGGGAGGGCCGAGGAGGCTGAATAAAATTGGCTGATATTTCCTACAAACAAGAAACCTGGGTCCACGAAAAGACTTTTGTCCCTCTGAGTACCCTTTAGAGTCCTGTTAGATGTTAGGTTTGGTCCAAATTATGGAATAAGCTTGAATATTTTTCGGCTTAAAAATACTCCTTAAACCTATTTTGGTTACTTTGAAACACATGTTTACCAGTGGTTAGCCTCTTTACATTCATACCAAAATTATGGCTTTGGTGGGGCTACTTTAAATTTTATTGTATAGTTTTTGTGAAAGTGAAACTTTAATGACAGTGTAAGTCAAGAGTTAACCAGAGAAGTGGCAGGACACACACACAGATTTATGATGAGAAGTTGATATTTATATCCGAGCAGTCCTAGTCCAGAGCCCATAGTCAGGAGGGATAGTCTATGGGGACGAGAGAGCAGTTGTAGACCCATTTGGTGTTTGGAGTAACTTAAGTTTAAAAAAGGCCTCATCCCCAAAAGTTCCATGTGAATAACTTAGGCCCACCTAGGATAATCTCTCTTCTGAATAAAGTCGACTGGGTAATGGTTTTAATTACATACACTGGGCTCATTGCAGAACAGATTTCTGCTTGGTTGGATAGCGGAGAGAGGTGTATGTATGCTACCAAATAGCCATTGTTTCCCTTTTGTTCTCTCTAAGATCTTGGGAAGGAATGTACTTTTGTTCACTCTAACTGAATACACACTAGAACCCAGACAACTAACTGTTCTTAAATCGTAGCTTGCTTTTTTGGTTATTGACATTAAAGATTAATTTCATAGATGAGCAAGGAATATGAATTTATGTTAGAAGATATGTGGAAGATACAAAGCTATTTCTAGGTGGCTAGGATCAGAAAACTAAGATCATGTCACAGTATCCAGTCCTGTCACCTGATGGCAAATAGTTGGGGAGACAGTGGAAACAGTGGCTGACTTTATTTTTCTGGGCTCCAAAATCACTGCAGATGATGATTGCAGCCATGAAATTAAAAGATGCTTACTCCTTGGAAGGAAAGTTATGACCAACCTAGACAGCATATTGAAAAGCAGAGACATTACTTTGTCAACAAAGGTCCGTCTAGTCAAGGCTATAGTTTTTCCAGGGGTCATGTATGGATGTGAGAGTTGGACTGTGAAGAAGGCTGAGTGCTGAAGAATTGATGCTTTTGAACTGTGGTGTTACACGGAGAAGACTCTTTCGAGTCCCTTGGACTGCAAGGAGATCTAACCAGTCCATCCTAAAGGAAATCAGTCCTGAATATTCATTGGAAGGACTGATGTTGAAGCTGAAACTCCAATACCTGGCCACCTGATGTGAAGAGCTGACTCATTTGAGAAGACCCTGATGCTGGGAAAGATTGAGGGCAGGGGGAGAAGGGGACGACAGAGGATGAGATGGTTGGATGGCATCACTGACTTGATGGACATGGGTTTGGGTGGACTCCAGGAGTTGGTGACAGACAGGGAGGCCTGGTGTGCTGCGGTTCATGGGGTCGCAGAATCGGACACGACTGAGTGGCTGAACTCAACTGAGGATCAGTCAGGGGTCACCTGGTCCATTTGTGGTCTGTATTTAGTTTATACTTAATAATAGATAGGTTTACCTGCCTCTGGTAACTTTTTCTTTTTTTTCTCCCTGGCATTGATTTTATATGTTCAATGTACAAGCCTCTTTTAACACTTACTGTGAAGGAAAGTGGTAATTCAGAAGATTTTTATCTAAGCAAGATTTTCATCTAAGCAAGTTTATTAGAATTCAGGTAATCTAGAGAGATGTCTAATTCTTACCTCAAATTGAAAAAGAACTAGAAACTGACTTGAGAATCCCATTTCCAGGAAAACAGGTCACATCAACTGAAAATTCATTACTTGATTCCTGTATTCAGCAGACTTAATAGTTGTGTATGTATATGTGGTGGGTTATATGCTAAGTGCTGAAGATACAGTCAAATACAAAGATGTAGTGCCGGCCCTTTTATAAGCAGGATGGACAGGTACAGGTTTTATTTAGAAGGAGCTCAGAGAAGCAAGGTTGGAAAATACTATGTTTTACATAGAAATAATGTTTTGCTGGTTGGCTTAACTAGAGTACCTACAGACCAATAAAGTTTTGAGGTTTCCTGGATGTATTTTTCAAAATGATTGCAAACTAGTTGAATAGAGTACTTATACTTTAGTGGCTGCTGCTGCTGCTAAGTCGCTTCAGTCGTTTCCGACTCTGTGTGACCCCATAGATGGCAGCCCACCAGGCTTCACCGTCCCTGGGGTTCTCCAGGCAAGAACACTGGAGTGGGTTGCCTTTTCCTTCTCCAATGTATGAAAGTGAAAAGTGAAAGTGAAGTCACTCAGTCATGTCCGACTCTTAGTGACCTCATGGACTGCAGCCTACCAGGCTCCTCCGTCCATGGGATTTTCCAGGCAAGAGTACTGGAGTGGGGTGCCATTGCCTTCTCTGACTTTAGTGGCAGGAATGTCTTTATTACTGTTGCTCTTGGCCTTAAAGGATATGAGCAAGGGATATAAATTCAGGTTATTAACTGTTAACAGTAAGGTTAGATGTGTACATGAATATCAATTGTTCGCAGTTCACGAGCTGCTAACTTTGAGGTTTAGGGTTCCATTTGTTGTATCATGCTGCTACTGCTACAGCTAATTCGCTTCAGTCATGTCTGACTCTGTGCAACCCCATAGACAGCAGCCTTCCAGGCTCCGCCGTCCCTGGGATTCTCCAGGCAAGAACACTGGAGTGGGTTGCTATTTCCTTCTCCAGTGCATGAAAGTGAAAAGTGAAGTCGCTCAGCCGTGTCCGACTCTGCGACCCCATGGACCGCAGCCCACCAGGCTCCTCCGTCCATGGGATTTTCCAGGCAAGAGTACTGGAGTGTTGTGTCATAGCTTCTATTAACCGCAGAAAAGAAAATCAGCTGTTCTTGTAGCATGGAACAATTAGGAAAAAACACTCTGTTTTTCAGAGAAGGTAAGTTAAATCAATTTGTAAATACATTTTTTTCATAGGACATCAACTTTGTATTTTGTCAAGACTCAGTGAGGTAAGCCTGGGAAGGCGGCAACAATTCAGCGGTTTCCAACTCTCCCAGATACACCCTCTCCCAGTAGGTGTTTGTAGAAGCTTGTATATATAATGACTGTGTGCATTTATTTACTTATTTAATATTCATTCCTCTTAGCGTGAAAGTAGCCGTCAAACTTTCTGTTCACAATGACGTTCTTTGATTCGTGTTCTGCTCTACAGATAAACTTAGCTGAACTGAACTCCCATTGTTGAGTAGAGTTGGTATTATCGAACACAGCATTTTCTCTCCCATTTTCCACCAGACTTTTCACTAGCTAAACATTTGAGTATGAAGCATACTGTTAAGAGTTGTTGGGCAAGAATCCTAATCCTGAGTAGAAATCTAACCCACAGTAGAAATAAAAAGATGAAGTACATAGACATGCAGAGTTGCCTTCTCAACCCTGCCAGTAGTAACAGTCCGATGACTCGGACTGCGAGAGAGGTTCAGAATAAAGAGCTTCTGACACACCTTCACACAGACGGAACCTTGGGCACCCCTGGTGGCTCAGCTGGGAAAGAATTTGCCTGCACTGGGGAGACCTGGGTTTGATCCCTGTGTTGGGAAGATCCCCTGGAGGAGGGATGGCAACCCACTCCTGTATTCCAGCCTGGGAGAATTCATAGACTGTGCAGTCCATGGGGTTGCAGAAGGACACAACTAAGCGACTTTCACTAAGAAGAGAAAGGATTCGTTGATGCTTCTGGTACGGCCTAGGGGAGAGAGGACCCGAGAGAAAGAGTCAGATTTGCATACAGTTTTGGATCTTTTACTTCAATCTGTGACCATTTTCCAAAAGATGTTTTCTCAGTTATAACGATTACTGTAAACATTATTTAAATTGAACTTTTTTCTCAACCTTGGCCACTGCTGCTGCTGCTAAGTCGCTTCAGTTGTGTCCAGCTCCGTGCAACCCTATAGATGGCAGCCCACCAGGCTCCTACATCCCTGGGGTTCTCCCGGCAAGAACACCGGAGTGGGTTGCCATTCCCTTCTCCAAAACTTAGCCACAGTAATTGTTAATTCATAAGCATTGCAGTGATTTCATATGGATGTTACAAAGTTTGTCTTCAGTTCAGTCGTGTCGGACTCTTTTCAACCCCATGAATTGCAGCCCGCCAGGCCACCCTGTCCATCACCAACTCCTGGAGTTCACTCAGACTCATGTGCATCGAGTCAGTGATGCCATCCAGCCATCTCATCCTCTGTCGTCCCCTTCTCCTCCTGCCCCTAATCCCTCCCAGCATCAAAGTCTTTTCCAATGAGTCAACTCTTCACATGAGGTGGCCACAGTACTGGAGTTTCAGCTTCAGCATCATTCCTTCCAAAGAAATCCCAGGGCTGATCTCCTTCAGAATGGACTGGTTGGATCTCCTTGCGGTCCAAGGGACTCTCAAGGGTCTTCTCCAACACCATAGTTCAAAGGCATCAATTCTTCAGTGCTCAGCCTTCTTCACAGTCCAACTCTCACGTCCATACATGACTACTGGAAAAACCATAGCCTTGACTAGACGGACCTTAGTCGGCAAAGTAATGTCTCTGCTTTTGAATATGCTGTCTAGGTTGGTCATAACTTTTCTTCCAAGGAGTAAGCGTCTTTTAATTTCATGGCTGCAGTCACCATCTGCAGTGATTTTGGAGCCCCCCAAAATAAAGTCTGACACTGTTTCCCCATCTATTTCCCATGAGGTAATGGGACCGGATGCCATGATCCTTGCTTTCTGAATGTTGAACTTTAAGCCACGTTTTTCACTCTCTTTTACTTTCATCAAGAGGCTTTTTAGTTCCTCTTCAGTTTCTGCCATAAGGCTGGTGTCATCTGCATATCTGAGGTTATTGATATTTCTCCCAGCAATCTTGATTCCAGCTTGTGTTTCTTCAGTCCAGCGTTTCTCATGATGTACTCTGCATAGAAGTTAAATAAGCAGGGTGACAATATACAGCCTNTAATGTCTCTGCTTTATAATATGCTGTCTAGGTTGGTCATAACTTTCCTTCCAAGGAGTAAGCGTCTTTTAATTTCATGGCTGCAGTCACCATCTGCAGTGATTTTGGAGCCAAAAAAATAAAGTCTGCCACCGTTTCCACTGTTTCCCCATCTGTTTCCCATGAAGTGATGGGACCAGATGCCATGATCTTCGTTTTCTGAATGTTGAGCTTTAAGCTAACTTTTTCACTCTCCACTTTCACTTTCATCAAGAGGCTTTTTACTTCCTCTTCACTTTCTGCCATAAGGGTGGTTGTCATCTGCATATTTGAGGTTATTGATATTTCTCCCGGCAATCTTGATTCCAGCTTGTGTTTCTTCCAGCCCAGCGTTTCTCATGATGTCCTCTGCATATGAGGGTATAAGACATCTAAAATCATTTCTGTTTTTATTACCTCATTTACTTATGTTAAAAGTTCTCTCATATAAGTCCATTTATGCCTGTTAGTCTAAACTAATAGAATCAACAAATGTTCAGTACCAATAACATTTAAATACATATATTTTTTATTCTAGAATTTCTTGGATACAAGTGATGGAAACTCATCTCAAACTAACTGAAACCCGAACGGTAATTAACTTGTATAAATACTTGGGAATTCTGAGTTTATTTAGCTCTAGGTATAGCTGGATTAAAGTCGGTATTAAAAGACATGGTCAGATTTCTAGGGTTTCTTTCTCTTCTCTCTCTTTCTCTCTGTCTGTGTATGCTGCTGCTGCTGCTGCTAAGTCACTTCAGTCATGTCCGACTCTGTGTGATCCCATAGACGGCAGCCCACCAGGCTTCCCCATCCCTGGGATTCTCCAGGCAAGAACACTGGAGTGGGTTGCCATTTCCTTCTCTAATGCATGAAAGTGAAAAGTGAAAGGGAAGTCGCTCAGTCATGTCCGACTCTTAGCGACCCCATGGACTGCAGCGTAAGGCTCCTCCATCTGAGGGATTTTACAGGCAAGAGTACTAGAGTGGAGTGCCATCGACTTCTCCCTGTCTGTGTATACCCCTATCTATATATGTATATGTTGTTGTTTGGTCGCAAAGTCGTGTCTCTTTGTGACCTACCAGGCTCCTCTGTCCAGGGGATTTCCCGGGCAAGAATGCTGGAGGGTGTTGCCATTTCCTCCTCCAGGGGATCTTCCTGACCCAAGAATCAAACCTGAGTCTCCTGCAGGAAGATTCTTTACTGCTGAGCCACCAAGGAAGCCATATGTGTATGCAGGTATTTCTATTTTACAGTAACTATTTTTATCATGTTGCCAGTGTTATTCAAACAAATATCCAAATGATGTTAATCATTTAAGATAGGTTTTTTTTAGGAGACTAAAACACTAATGAGACATTTGTATACTTTTTCTTTTGAATTTCCTTCTGAATTAAAGCCACAGAGAGAAATCAATCTGGTAATTTTATAATCATTGAACTTTCACTGGTTCCCATATGATACTTGTTTTATGGACACTGGATATTGCACCTGCAGTCCCTTGGATGTTTAGGCTCTGAGTAAACAGCTGTGTGTTCTCACTGGCTTTGCCTGTGGTTATCTTCCAGAGCACTGATGAAGGAGAAGAGGCCATGGCAGGAACAGGGCTCCCAGGAGACATTGGGCCTGGCTGATGTTGGGGCCCTTTAATGGACTGGAACCTGGTGGTCCAGAGTCGATGATAAGAAAGTGAAAGAAGGAAAGAGGCTAATATTCCCTGGGTTACGCAGCCGGCCTTCACGCTCCAGGGTATCAGTCAGAAATAGAGGGAGAGAGAAGGAAGGACATGGGGACCCAAGTCTGGTGGAACAAGGGTGCTTTATTGAATTCTGTGTGAGTATATATACCATATTACAAGGTAGCTTCTTCAGATAAAGATCAAAAGACCAGGCTTTACAAGTTACCAAGGAAACAAGGAGCAATAGAGGCCATAAGGCCAAAAGGCTGCTGCTGCTAATGCTAAGTCACTTCAGTCGTGTCTGACTCTGTGCGACCCCACAGACGGCAGCCCATGAGGCTCTCCCGTCCCTGGGATTCTCCAGGCAAGAACACTGGAGTGGGTTGCCATTTCCTTCTCTAATGCATGAAAGTGAAAAGTGAAAGTGAAGTCGCTCAGTCATGTCCGACTCCCAGCGACCCCATGGACTGCAGCCCACCAGGCTCCTCTGCCTATGGGATTTTCCAGGCAAGAGTACTGGAGTGGGGTGCCGTTGCCTTCCATACCAAAAGAGGGTTGTAGATAATCCCTTTCACCATATGGAAAAGCTAATGAAGGAAATCCTATGCAAGAATCCCTCTCTCTTTGACCTCCGTCCTGGGAGTGGCTTGCCAGTCCTCTCACTCCAGACAGGAACTGATAAGGAACAGAGGATTCAAGAGAGATAGGAAACAGCACACAGGAATCGTCCTGTTAAACTTTCCCCGATAGCTGAGGTCTGGTCCAGGGGGGCGAGCCTGGCTTCCCCTCAGAGCAGCTGATTCTGGGGTCCCTGGATGGAGGATCTGGAAGCAATGCTTCTGGAGGCTATGATGACAAGGGATCCATGGGGGTAGGGAAGCCACCCTTCCCACCCAGAAGTCCCACTGCCTGCACAGCGGGGATCCTGCTTTGGCTGCACTGGCAGCTGCTCTGATGGAGCATGACTCACTCTCACATCATCTCCTGTGCCTGTATCGTCTCCTGGCTGTGCTGTGGCCCTCCGCCCTGTTCCTTGATCCTCCCCCAGATCTGCCTTCCTCCTCCGAGTGCTCTTAGTAGCAGTTAGAGGATGTGCTGCTTGCAGTTGGCGGGCAGCCTATCCCCACACCTGGGGGTTGGGAAGGAGAGCCATTGTTGGTTAGATTGGCTGAGGGCTGAGGCTTCAAGTGACTGGGCAGCCCTTCGGCTCAGATCTCTTGTAACCCAGGAGTGATACTGGAACACGACTTCCTGTTTCTGGCCTATCAATGAATCCTGGATCTCCATTTCCAGGTGTAATCATGGATGCCATGAAGTCAGTCTGCCCAGAGTCCTTGTGGCTCCATGTAGAGTTTTAGTTGCTCATATCCGTGACTCACAATAATTTATGGAGCCTTCACAATCTGCTCTAAACTGCCTCTCTGGACGGGATCGAGAATGGGAAATTTCTCTAGCAGATTTTCACGTTCCTTTGACAAGGATGGTATGTGATGTGTTCTGCTCAGGACCTGCATTTACAGCTTCTTGAGTTTCCCTCCTTGGAAAGGCTGGACTCCATCGCACTGTGGACAGGCTGACTTCCTATGGCTCCTCCCTGGAAGAGTTCTGGGGCAGCATGAGGGGGACCACCCCAGAAGGTGTCCAGCTTGTTGTTAAAAGTGAATTTGTTGCTGAAGCCAAAGTCTGATGTTAGTGTTGGCATCCAAGAGCAGGTTTTCTTCTTGTAAGTCTCTGTGGACAGCACCCTCCTGGTGACCAGTCACACAGAGCACACTACTGGTGGACTCTGCCTTCAGCCTCTCTGCTTTCCTCCTGCCCTGAGCCATGGGTGCTCACACACCTCTCCTCCACTAGCGTCCTCTGGACATGCGCCCAAGTTTCAGCATCTTTAAATGTAGAAGTTGCAGCTGTGAGTTGAGAAAACATGCCGTCTACTCTTTTTTAAGTTAACAATCCACTGTGCTCTGGGTGCCTCTTATTTGGCTCGGGATGAGGGAGTCAGGGCATCTGGGTGTTGTCACTAATAGCTCAGAGGAGGAAAGAGAGATACGTGTGCGTGATTTTTTTTAAAGAACTTTCTGTTGACAGTATAGATACAGAAAAGTGCACAGTCATGTGTGCTGCTTGGTGACTGCTTACAGATTCAATTCACTTCACATTCAGATCAAGACACAGGATGTCATCAACTCCCCTCCCCTCACCCCCAAGCCCCTTTCCAGTCACTTTCTCCACAGTGATAGTCACTACTGTGTCTTCTAACAGTGTAGATTAGGTTTGCTTGTTTTTGAAGTTTATATAACTGGAATCACACAGCGTTAGACCCATTGTGTCTGCTTCCTTTGTTCGCTCTTTTTATGAAATTCATTTCTTTCATTTGCCGTTTGAAATGTATGTCCATTTTGCTGTCGCTGGTCATTGGATTATTCTCGGCTCAGTTCGGGCTGTGAAGAAGAGTGCTGTTCTGAACGTCCTTCTCCAGTGTTCAGTGAACATTTATGGCTTTCTTTTGGATATACACCTGGAAATGGGATGGATTGCTTAAGAGGGCTACAGTACAGTTTTTGGTTTTAGCAGACACTGCAATTTATACCAATTTACATACCTGCCAATACTAGCCCTTTGCTTTAAATATTTCTGTGGGTGTGGGCGTGTAGCATTGTGGTTTTAATTTGCATTTCCCTAATGCCTAATAAAGTAGAACACTTTTTCATATGCTTACTGGCCCTTTTCTTTTCTGTGAAATGCCCAGTTGAGTCTTTTGTTTATTTTTCTTTGGGGTTGCCTGCATTTTTCTTATTGGTTTGTAGGTTTTTTTTTTTTTTTTTTTTTTTTTTTTTTTTTTTTNAGTAGAACACTTTTTCATATGCTTACTGGCCCTTTTCTTTTCTGTGAAATGCCCAGTTGAGTCTTTTGTTTATTTTTCTTTGGGGTTGCCTGCATTTTTCTTATTGGTTTGTAGGTTTTTTTTTTTTTTTTTTTTTTTTTTTAATATTTATTTGGCTGCACCAGGTCTTATTTACATCACTTGGGATCTTTGATCTTCCTTGCGTCATGCAGGATCTTTAGTTGCAGCATGTGGGATCTAGTTTCTTGACCAGGGATTGAACCCAGGCCCCCTACATTGGGAGTGTGGAGTCTTAGACATTGGACCACCAGGGAAGTCCTGGTTTGTAGGTATCCTTTGGTTTGGTGTGAATTGTTTGTTGGATTTGGCCCTGGATGTACATTTTCTCTCCTCCCCCCTCATCCTTGTTTAACTCTCTGATGCCACCTCCCACTACTTTATCAATTGCTCATTCCTTCCCCAAAGCTGGACTTCCTTCTTCCTTGAATATGCCCTGCCAGGCACATTCCCACCTCATGCTCTGCCCTAGCTCCTGCTTATGCCTGGAATCTTCTCTCCCTGGATCCACAGAACCCTCTCCCTCGCCTCCTTCAAGCATTTGCTCCAGTGTCACCTTCTTAGCGAGGCCTTCCCTGATTTATATCTTTGGTCTTATAAGGTGTATTACAAGAGCTCTCTGCCACCCTCAGTCCATTGTTTTCTTTCTTTTTTAAAACTTTGCATTAGTAAAAATTTAAACATGTTCAGTTCAGTCGCTCAGTCGTGTCCAACTCTGTGACCCCATGAACCTCAGCACGCCAGGCCTCTTTGTCCATCACCAACTTCCGGAGTCCACCCAAACCCATGTCCATTGAGTTGGTGATGCCATCGACCATCTCATCCTCTGTTGTCCCCTTCCCCTCCTGCCCCCAATCCCTCCCAGCATCAGGGTCTTTTCCAGTGAGTCAGCTCTTTGCATCAGGTGGCCAGAGTGTTGGAGTTTCAGCTTCAGCATCAGTCCTTCCAATGAACACCCAGGACTGATCTCTTTTAGGGTGGACTGGTTGGATCTCCTTGCAGTCCAAGGGACTCTCAAGAGT
Organism: Neotragus moschatus; assembly: GCA_006410615.1. Lineage (NCBI taxonomy): Eukaryota > Metazoa > Chordata > Mammalia > Artiodactyla > Bovidae > Neotragus > Neotragus moschatus. The sequence continues at coordinate 25,934 of SJYA01004715.1, forward strand.
CTTCTCCAACACCACAGTTCAAAAGCATCAATTCTTCAGTGCTCAGCTTTCTATCTAGTCCAACTCTTACATCCATACGTGACCACTGGAAAAACCATAGCCTTGACTAGACAGACTTCTGTTGACAAAGTAATGTCTCTGCTTTTTAATATGCTGTCTAGGTTGGTCATAACTTTCACAGACCTAAAAAGATTAGTATACAGGCCTTTTCTCACATATCTAATATCCAACAGCTATAATTATCAACAGTTTTGCAATCTTATTTTATCCATAAATACTTCAGTCTATACTTTTAATAGGTGCATTTTAAATATATAATACTGATCCATATTCAAATTTCCCATTTGTCTCAGAAATGTTTTGTTACATTTGACATGTTTGAATAAAGCTCTAAGCAAGCTGTACTTGTTTTTATTTTTTCCACCACAATTTGTTTATTACGGAATATATTTATCAAATATATCAAAACATATCTATTTTGCTTACTCATTGATTATTTTTCTGTCCATTTATCAAATATATCAAAACATATCTATTTTGCTTACTCATTGATTATTTTTCTGTCCATTTATCAAATATATCAAAACATATCTATTTTGCTTACTCATTGATTATTTTTCTGTCCCTCTCCCATTAGAATTCTATTCCATGTGAGCAGTGATTTTTATCTGTTTTGTTCTTTGTTGTACCTCTAAGCACCTAGAACAGTTCCTAGCGTAAGTAGACATAAAATAAATGTTTGGAGAAGGAATGAGTGAAATATGTTGGCAAGTTGGATGTAATAGCACAAGGGGTATGTTGTGTCAACTCGGTGAAATCTGTTATTTTCCCTCTCTAAAACTTGGGGCAACTTCTCTGAGCCTCAGATTCTCTCATCTGTGAAAAGGGACCGATGACACCGACTTTTCAGGGTTATTTTCAGAATTAGGCAAAACTGAGTGTGTAGCGCCTCACACTGTCAGTGTGGCTACTAGTTTTAGTTTTCATGGTAACTGCCTTTGTTAGCCATATCTGTAAGGCATAAGCAGATGAAAGGACTGCAGTGGAAAACTTAGCCTTGTCCAAAGAGAGGTCTGACCTTTGTCCCTGGCTCCTAGGAGGTAACAGCTAAACCCCTTGGGATTTTCTGAGTGATAGGAATGTCTTTTTTATTTAGTGTCACACTGGATAGTATGCTATTGAAGTGTCTCCTGGTGTGCCCTTTGGGGCCCTTGATATCTGCCCTGCTGGGATGACGGAACAAGCTGAATGCTGAGTCCAACCACATAGCCAGTTAATTATGCCTTCCTATGAAGCATCTATAAAAATTCTAGTCCGTGAAGACTGGATGAGCTTCCCTGTTGGCCATGCTCCATTCACACTGTCACACATCAGTGATGGGAAGATAGTATGTCTTGAGAGCAAAGAAGCTTTATGTTTGGAAAATTCCCAGACTCTTCCCTATGTGTCCCTTCATTTGGCTAATTTTAATATTCATTGTTTCCCTCTAATAGACTATAACCGTGAGTCTAAGCTTTCAGTTAGTTTGTGAGTCCTTTCAATACGTGATCAAGTCTGACGGTGGCTTTGGAAACGCCCTGAATTTCAGTTTGTGTCGTAAGTGAGGACAGCCATGGGAGCGGTGCTCTTAGCTTTACATTTGGACTCTGTTCTGGTATGTAGTGTCAGAAACTTGGGCGGCTTGGCACTCTGAAGCGCTCTACCCTTAAACTTCATCTTTGGGCCAATTGCAAGGAGTTGGTGTTTGGAGAAGGGGGGTTCGGGGTAATGACCCTGACTCACTGAAAAAGGCAGTTTTGGAAGAAAAAGGATGAGAGATCAGGGCTTGACAAACGTTTGATTCCTGAATGACCACGGGGCCACCCATAGGGTAGAATGGATGATAGATGGTACAGCTATGCTGAAATCAGTTACTGGAGGTAACTACCAATAGCATGTTGAAAAAGCTGCCAATAGAATGTTGAAATGATAACTCCATCTCCTAGGGAGTTAGCTCATTGAATGCAGAGAGAAATGTAAAGTAGTAAAAAAATGTAAAGTAATAACTTCCTTGGTTACTGTTATTTGTTGTTATTTAGTCCCTAGATCGTGTCCAGCTCTTTTGCGACCCCCATGGACTCTAGCCTGCCAGGCTCCTCTGTGCATGGGATTTCCTAGGCAAGAATACTGGAGTGGGTTGCCATTTCCTTCTCCAGGAATCTTCCTGACCCAGGGATTGAACCCCCATTGGCAGGTGGTTTCTTTACCACTGAGCCACCTGGGAAGCCCCTGTTGTTTATACGGAGCTAACGTAACAGTGAGGAGAGGGATGGTGAATCCCAATGACCAAGCTTGGACTTGGCTGGTCTGTGTTTCTGCCTCCAGCCTTAGGACCATTACCCCTGGGTAAAGTTAAACTGAAAGAAGAAATAGTGTTGTGTTACATCCTGACACTAGAACAAAATTGGATTCTGGCCATTCTGTGTTACAGACTCTAGCCTCAGGGCCCTGAGCAAAGGGAAACTAGATGAAAGTCTGGGTAGATCTTGACACAAAACTTGAATCCTAACCTATCCATGGTACAGCCTGTGGCCTCAGGGCTGCTGCCACCAGGTCAGGTTAAAATGAAAGTAAGAGAAGGTGGGGGTACTTTCTCATGCTGGGCAAACTTAAATTCCAGCAGGCTGAGCTACAGTCCTGGTCTCAGTCACTTCCAGTGAGAACAGTTACAAAACACCAGCACATCATTATTTATGTATACAAAAGGAAGAGCTTTCATTTCACCTCTCTGAGTTGCTGGAAAATGCAGAGCTTAGTCTAAAGTCAGGTTGGAAGTGACATTAACAAGTACTTTTGCATGGTGTATTGGAATACTAAACTTGGTGTCTAGAGATCTGCTTCTAAATCCCTTCTTTATAATTAATCATTTTTTTGACCTTGGAATTCATACTAGCCTACTTGGACTCCAAGCAGAATACTGATGTCTGACTGGCTTAAACACAAGAAATTAATTTTTTCACAGTTCTGAAGGCTAGGCTAAGGTACTATTGAGGTTGGTGTGTGAGACCTTTCTGCCAGGCTTGCAGGCTGTGTGTGCATGGCTCTCTTCTGTGTGTGCACACAGAGAAAGAGGCTGCTGTTGTCTCTTCCTTGTCTTATAAAGACACCAGTTCTAGAGGGTTAGGGCCTCACCCTTATGACCTTATCCAACCCTAATTATTTCCTTAAAGGCCTTATCTCCAAATACTGTCACATTGGGGGTTTAGGACTTTAGCATATGAATTGGAGGGGAAGCAGAAATAATTCAGTCCATTATGGAAATATTGTTTAATTTTACTGTATATCTCATATTGCATTGCTGGGTAGGTCTAAAGATTAAACAAGAAGATATATGTAGTAGATACTTAGCATTTGAGTTTTTTAAAAAAATACTTATTTGCCTGCACTGGGTCTTAGTTGTGGCCTATGGGATTTTTAGTTGTGGCACACAGGATTTTTTTTTTTTTTTCCAGTTGCAGCATGTAGGATCTATTTCCCTGACCAGGGATTGAACCCAGGCCCCTGCACTGGGAGTGTGGAGTCTTAGCTATTGGACCACCAGGGAAGTCCTTAGTTATTATTTGATTTTTAAAAGTGTATCGTTTTTTAGCCCTCTGCAAAGCATTGCCAACTGAGAGAAGGGGAGATGATGAGTTTAGAATTTATGTAAGTAAATTGAGCACATTACATGTAATTTGCTTATATGTTCATTTTCAGCTTATAAGTTGATTTTCAGCATTTGTGAAAAACATGTAGGGGTTTTTGAAAAAGAAAACATTCATTTCCTGGATTTACAATGCTTTCTTTTCACTATGAACACAAATGTTAAATAAGCCACTTTTAGTCATGACTAAGGAAATGGCAACCCACTCCAGTATTCTTGCCTGGAGAATCCCAGGGACAGAGGAGCCTGATGGGCTTCTGTCTACGGGGTCACACAGAGTTGGACATGATTGATGCAACTTAGCAGCAGCAGCAGCAGAAGTGGGTTTGAACACCAGAAAGTGACTGATGTTATAGAACTTTGAAATCTATGAGGTGAAACACAAAGGTAAAGCATTTGTGTTAATTTTATACCCCGCATCTCTCGTCAAAAGGNTGTCTACGGGGTCACACAGAGTTGGACATGATTGATGCAACTTAGCAGCAGCAGCAGCAGAAGTGGGTTTGAACACCAGAAAGTGACTGATGTTATAGAACTTTGAAATCTATGAGGTGAAACACAAAGGTAAAGCATTTGTGTTAATTTTATACCCCGCATCTCTCGTCAAAAGGCTTTAAGGCAGTTAAAAAAACAAAACACCAAAACTTCTAAATGCATTTGGTTGTTTCAGGTAGATTAAAAATTTTTTTAATTGGCATATAATTGCTTTACAATGTTGTGTTAGTTTCTGCCGTACAACAGTGTGAATCAGCTATGTGTATACATATATCCCTCCTTCTTGAGCCTCCCTCCTGCCCCTGCATCCTGCTTCTCTAGGTCATCACAGAACACTGAGCTGAGCAACCTGTGCTATACAGCAGGTGCCTGTTCTACCCATGGTAGTGTATCTATATGTCAGTGTTGCTCTCTCAGTTCACCCCACCCTCTCCTTCCCCCTCTGTGTCCATAAGTCCATCCTCTACATCTGTGTCTCTACTCTTGTACTGCAAATAGGTTCATCAGAACCATTTTTCTAGATTCTAGTTTCAGTTTTCTGTGGCTTATTGAACAGTCATGGAGTCCTGGGGCTAGCAATTCGAGGGATTTGTCATTTGTGTGACTGCCAGAATAAGCCATAGCTAATTAAAAGAACTTTAGGCCTGACACTTTTTTGTGTGTGCAAATCTGACACATGTAACCTAGACTGTGTACATAACCAATTTCTCACTCTGTGCTTTCCAAATAACACTTGCCACACAATCCAGATAATTTTCACCATGTGAAAAACATGGTTCATGTTTTTCAACAACATATGCAAAAATCCTAATTCAATTTTTTTCAGCAAACATTAGGTATGTACTTGCCATGAGCCAGGGATCAATGCTTTCTAGCCAAAATCAGCAGGAACACATTACGTTGTATCAGTTGGACTTATTACTCACTGTAGCAAGGGAGAAAGGCCATCATAAGGGTCTGAGGGACTTTTCAGTAAGAGGGTATTGGAAGGTGACTATTACAGGATTTGATTTGTTTTAGATGATTTTGTGGAGAGGAAAACAACAGAATGGGAAAGACGAGATCTCTTCAAGAAAATTAGAGATACCAAGGAAACATTTCATGCAAAGATGGCCTCGATAAAGGACA
>SJYA01004716.1:7540-39439 GCA_006410615.1 Neotragus moschatus
TTTTACAGCTTGTGAATTGCTTACAGCCCCCAACTGCGAGGGGCACAAAGCTTGAAGTATCTTAAAGTTATAGGGCTAAAAATCCCATTGGTGACAGGATTTCACTGTTGACTCAATGATAGCTGCCAGACCTCCTTATTCTTTGTCTTTTGGGCACCCAGGAAGATGTTAATCAATCTAAACGGGATATGGGAAAAGATATATAGTAGGTTTGATGTTAGCAATGCTAGACTTTTGAGTTAATTACCTTTCCTTTGTTATAAATCACTGTACTCCTCTTGTTACAAATTGCTATGTAAGAATGTAACTTTATTTAGTGCTTTCTGGGAATGGCACCAGACTTTGGGAAGAACAACACTTTTAACACAAATAAGTCTTCTGGTTAACAAACCCTTATCAGAAAAGAGCCATAAAATGTTAATTGGCCATTTTGGCCTGAAGATAATGTAAATCACCTAAGACTTGTGTATACAGCTAGGTATGCAGTGAGAAAGACCTGGTTTTTGATAAGAGTTTGGGCTGCTAACACTGCATAAATTTGTATTACCCCTTGATCTCTATATACAATCAGAAAAGGTATAAAAGGCCTTGAAGGACAATAGGGGCCGGAGCCAGTCATTGGGAGGACTGGTTTCCCCGTGTCTCTTTCTCTCTTTACCCTAATTTCTGGCTGAATTCCCATCTGGGGCGTGGAGGCTCGCCATGTCTACTTACTTGTCCTGGCTTTTAAGTTCCACGTGAGGGGGTGCCCAAGGTGGGGCACCCCCCGATATTCAAAAGGACGCCGGTGGCCTATGTAGATGGTACAAACCTCTTGTCTTGAGGTTTTATTGGCTTTCCACGTAAACCAAGTTATTCAGCCTCTTTTCTCCACTTAATTTTCCTACTACACTACTTCGTCCTAATCTAATCTTCTATTAATAAATAAACACTTCCAAGACGCCAACGCCGTCCACGCTTCGAATTTCCTGGACCCGCCGGGGCTGGACCCCGGCAGGGACCCGGAGCTGGGGGGTGGCGGCAGGACGACGGGCGAGGTGGCACCCTGGTCTGGCGCCTACAGGACAGGGGCACCCTTTGGACGCGCCTCGGTCCGGAGGGGGTTCTGCTATCTGCGGCCTCTGGGAGGATGCTCACCCTGGGGGTTCACGCTGTCTGTATCCCATGGAGCTAGCTTCCCTCTGCCCTTGGGGCTTTTGCTTTGGTGCTGGTCTCTTTCTCCTGGGACAGGTGGTCTGTGGCCGCTTGGATGTGTTTTCCCAAGGAAGCAGCAAGTCCCCAGGGATGGTGCTGATAAGGACCACCCCCAGAAGAGCTGTTTCTTCCAGCCCTTCTCTGCTCCAGGTCAGAGGAGTCTGTGACCACCTCTCTAGAGAGGTCTAGTCTCGCTGGCTCCTCTGCCCCACCTCCCACCGTCTCCTGAACGCCCCCCACCCCCATTGCAGCTGCCCTTCTCATCAATGGACCAAACCCACCCTTATCACTCCACCAACCGCTGCATCTGGGCAAATCCAGGAGCCAGTTCTCAACTCGCCTTCCCTCCAGCACTTGACGCACGGCTCATTCCTTCTGGAAGCACTTAGCTCTTGCATCTGCTAAGGCACCACGGTCTCCTGCGTCAGGAAAAATAGGTGAAGACTTTAAATGGGCAAAAACAACCACCAAGACTCCCACCGATTTCCTGAGCGTCCTGCCCACTGCTCCTGTCCGTTTGTGTTTGTTTTTTTTTTCCTCTATTTTTCCTCGAGCACTTTTACAAGTCGCACAAAACTATCGTGGAAAACAGAAAGATGAAAATGATTCGCAGGCATGGAAATGCAAATTAGCTGTCGCTGCTGGAATGAAATTGATTCCGCCCTGTAGACAGAACTGCCGGGAATGTATGTAAGTCTGTCTGTGGAGTCCTTACGTCCTCGATAGCGCTCTTTAAATTCTCCCGGCAGTAACAGCTGACTGATGTCTTTCTTAATTAGCAAGCCAGAGAAAACCCTGGGGGGTTCGTTTTATACTCATAAGAGCGTCCTGATTCTGTGGTTTGCTTATGCTCTGCTCCTGCCTTCCTGGCTATTCCTTCTCCTTCTTCAGGGACCCCTCCTCTTCTCCCCAGCTCTACCTGTGGCCCTAGGGTTGCGCTTGGGTCTCTGTTCTTATCTATCAGCCCTCCCTGCCCCCTCCCGGTGGTGCTGTCCAGCCACTGAGTCAGCATCCAGAGAAGTCAGAGGCCCTCAGATTTCACCCCCAGCCCCGCCTTCTCCCACAGGCCCCAGTCTATCAAGTAGCATCCCCCACGTGGCCATTTGGCCACCTAACAAGCTCCATCAAACTGGCCACCAGCGCCTCTTCCCAGTCTCCGATATCTGTCACCCCCAGCCCCACCTACCCTGACTCTCAGCCAGAGGGGGCTCTGTGGCTCCTCCCACCTCCCCAGCCTCCCCGCCTCAGTCTCCCCGTTACTCATTGCTCTTCACGCCTCTGGCCTTGCCACTGGCCTAAACTGTTTGTCTAAAGAAACTGTTCCTCTGGACATGTCCTTCCCTGCATTATCTGCCCAGTGAATTTCTCACTTTCTTCAGATGTCAGCTCAAACGTCGCCTATTCCCAGACTTTTCTTCACCTTCCTCTGAGAACAGCATCGCCTACCACCTGCCAGCCCTTTCCCCAGTTAACCTTTCCTCGGGGCGTTTGGTGAATCTCACGTAATTTGATGTCATAATGTGCTTTTTCTTGCCATCTTGTCTAGTAGAGTATTAATACTTTTGTCTGTTTTGCCAAGCACTGCAGACCCAGAATCTAGGAACATCCTTGGTACATAATAGCTTCTCGATAAACAGTTATTGGGTGATTGATGACTTTCCCTCCAAGGCAGCTCCCTTATGGGTGGATATGCACACAATAGGCATCGATGGGGACTTAGAAGACGAAATAGACACTCAAGCAAAGGGAGATGTAGGAGCAAAGTCACACAGGCAAGCAAGTCTGCCACGGCCTCCCGTGTACCTGTCTGCATATATCCCGTTTCAGTTCAGTTCACCAGGTCTTCCGAGGGTCCCCCACGTGCCAGGCACTTTCTGGAGCTGAGATCTAGAGATGAGCAAACCCCAGTCCCAACCCTTGAGAAACAGCGCACTGAGCGGCCAGGATGTGCAGACAGCCGATAGCCAAGGAGCCGTTGCTCTCTTGGGGCACCAGGCCAAGAAGCGGGGAGGCACAGGGCCCATTCACCCTGCGGAGGTCAGGACAGGCTTCCCAGGAACAAGCAACTGGAGTTTTGAAAGATGGGCCAGTCTGAGAGTGGAAGGTCAAAGTATATGTAAGAAACTGTCTAAAAATATCATCTCATCTTATGGGACTATTGATATGTATTGAGAAGAATGATATCAGTCAGGGAAGCCAAGGTTATGCTGAAGTAACAAGCACCCCCTAAGTCCTGGGGTTTAAACAGCGCCAGATGGTTTCTTTGCTCAGGCAGCATGTCGATCACGCATCGGCAGGAATCGGGAACAACGAGCAGAGAGACTGTTTGTTGTAGCCACTCGGGGCCCCAGGCTCAGGAAGCAGCTGTGTTCTCAAACCCCGCCAGCTGCTGTGCAGATGGAAAGAGCCCTGGCGAGTCTCAGGCCAGCGCTGCAGATGCTTGACCTACTTCTACACGCAATTCATTGGCCGGACTTGTTCCACGCCTCCCAGTCCCCGCAGAGAAGACAGGGCCGCAGCCCTGCAAGCCGAGGGGAGAGGACCCACACGCGAGTGTGCACAGCCAGACTCTGGGGGCCCCCGGGGCCCATTCTTAGTCTCCTCTTTGCAGCAGGAGCCCAGTGGCATGGGCTGGCCTCCAGCCCAGCTCGAAGGCTGTGTTTCCCGGCTCCCTTCCCTCCAGCTGCAGCCACAAGATGTGATGTTCTGGGGAAGCTTCTGGGAAAGAGGCTACAAGAGGTGGACTCAGCTGGTCCCTTCTCCTCTCCTCCTGCCTGGGCCACATGAAGGGGACAGTTAGCCTAAAAACACATGACCACCAGTATGAGGACAAGCTCCGCACACAAGACCTGAGCAGCTCGCCAGAAAGCATCCGGAGCTAGAGACCACCCCTGGACGGTCTGCCTGGCACTTCTCGGGACGTGGGGAGAATAGATCCCTTCCTCGTTAAGCCCGGGCTTATAAACCGGATCTCTGATCCAGCACCCGGAGATTCTGACTCATGGCTCTGGGGTTGGTCCAGGAGCCTTTTTCCCTAATAAGCTCCCGAGTGAGTGATGAGAGTGTGGTACTGCTGACCGTGGACCACACTTTGAGATGCAAACTAATGGACGGGGGAGAAGCAGGGGATGAGCCTGAGGCAGAAGAGGGAAGCTCAACCTGGTCCTGGAAAAATCGTGTAATTCCTGGTTATAAAGCAGTTAACCCACGAGCCCTCCCGGGGGGACCGAGTTTTGCTCGTCACCATGCTCAATCACGTATGTCTTTTCCTCAAGCCCCTCCCACGCCCGTGACCGTGCTAGCCCACCTCGTATGTGTGTCCGATGAACAGAACGACACCGTTCCCTCTGCAGTCCATTTTTTAAAGCTTTTTTGTTTGTTTTTGGCCGCACCACATGGCCTATGGGACCTTAGTTCCAGTTAGTTCTCATTTCTCAGGGACTGACCCCAGGTCCTCGGCAGCGGGAGAGTGTGGAGTCTTAATCACTGGACCCCCGGGGGTTCCCCTCTGCCGTCCTGTTTTGAATCCCACCTTGGCCCGGCACTGAGTCCTGTGCCCGGAGGTGGGGCCTGCATTCGGCCTTGGAGCAAGCACCCAGGTGACGCCCATACGGCTGGTCCACAGACCACGCCTGCAGTATCGGGGGCCAGGGTGTCCCCTCCCCACCAGTCAGTATACAGACCGGGGCTGAGCCAGCGTGTGCCTGTCTGGGGCTGGCAGGGGGGAGTACAGCAGCCCCTCCGTGTGCCCCCCAGGCCAAGGCGCGCCGTCTGGGAAGCCCCCGGCAGCCTCGGCTTCCTCTCCCCCCGCTGTGGCCGACAGCATCTGCGCGCTCACGGCGGTTCCTGGAGTTCATGTCTCAAAGCCAACCACCCAGGGCCTCCCCATTCCTCCTTTCAGTCCCAGCCCTCCCCCTGCTCCCGTCCCCTGTGCCCTTCGTGGGGCCTGGATTTGGAGGCTGCAGAGGAGGGAGCCTTCCAGCTATGTGGCGATGTCTGCCAGAATCGCGCGTGTGAACTGGACTCTTCAGCCCCAGCTCCCAGGATGGGAAACGGCACAGACAGGGGGCAAAGGTCTGGACCCCGGGAGGGTGGAGACACCGGTGGGGCGGAAGGCCAGAACGGGACGTGTGGTGGGACCCGTGGGCTCCCCTCCGTGGCAGCCGTGTGGCCCCGGGTCTGCGTCTCAGGGCCGCTCCGCACACAGCCCTGCTGCACCTGGTCGCTTCCCCCACACGTGGCCTGGAATTCCTCGTCTGACGCTCAGATGCACCCCGTGGTCGCCCCTCCCCTCCCCACTGCCGGAGCTGCCCCAGCCCCAGCACAGGAGTCTTGGCGTGTGTTAGGGCTCAAGAAATGTTCCTTGAGTAGACTGACGGAAGAACAGCAGGCCCGAGGCCTGAGCGGACCCGCCCGGCCAGGTTCACGTCGGGAACTTGTTTGGCAGCTTTAAAATCAACGGCAGTGAGGACTTCTGGGGGCCTGACCATCTACTGGTTTTGTGACTTATTCTCAGAACCAGCATCACAGAGGCCCGTGAGCAATCACGGTAAATTAACCTCAATCTCGCTCCAGGACAACCCCGGAGTGCTCGCTCCGGGCATTCCTTCCAAGACCGCTGTATCCGCTTTGCAGGAACAATGAAGCAGGAAGATGTTTCCCCACAGATGCTGACCAGCCTCCTGAAATGCGGTCCCCGAGGCCCACAGTCACAGTTAGGAATCCTGTCTGAGCCACCAGCTCTGCGGCCTCCGGACAGAGCCCACAGACAAGGGGCGCCTCTGACCCAGGCACCTGCAGCTTTGTTCTCCACGTGGCTGGAGGTCACCACCTGGCCTCCACCAGGTTCTACCCTCCACGTGCCACTTTGAGAGGGAGAATCTTTTCCAGGCAGCCCAGGCCAAGGAAACAGTCTCCTTCCCTGGGTGATGCAGTAAGACCTCACGTGAAGCGTCCATGTCTGTCTGGGGGAGCAGACTAGGAGGTTGAGGCTTGTCGAGCAAATGCGTTCTTCTCTCTGGCCGCAGAGGACAGAGGGGAGTGCGTAATGGACCTGGGCTGAGCGGCGCTGTGAGGGATGGAGCTGGGTCGGTGGGGGAAGTATCCGAGGCACCCACTGAGAAACAGGCTCTTTGGGATGCGACAATGAGCCGTAATGAGCCAGAAGGGTTATGCTTCCTACTGGACTCCCCGTGGTGAGCTGCGTGAGAGCACTGGCAGTCTCATTATTGAGACACCATTGGTTCTGGAACACGGCCGTGGGTGCGCACACGTTCCTCGTCACTGTCAAAACGGCCTGACCTAATACGCTCGGAGCGAATGCAACAGGTTCCGGGCTGCATCGGGTAATAGCCAGTGATGGTCAGCAGAGCCCCTGCAGAGTACAGGCTCAGCGAGGATGTGGGAGATGAACTCCCAAGGAAGCCGAGGTGCAGAAGAAAGCGCAGGGCAGCCGGGTGCCCTGGCATCTCAGACAAGCCACCAACACGCCTGTAGCAGAATTGTGTCCTGAATATCGCATGGGACATATTTATGCTGTAAAAAGTGGTTGTCTGGGGATTTCCTGGCAGTCCAGGTTAGGACTTGGTGCTTTCCCTGCTGGGCTCTAGGTTCAATCCCCGGTCAGAGAACTAAGATCCTGCAAGCTATGCTGCTGCTGCTAAGTCACTTCAGTCATGTCCAACTCTGTGTGAACCCACAGACGGCAGCCCACCAGGCTCCGCCGTCCCTGGGATTCTCCAGGCAAGAGCGCTGGAGTGGGTTGCCATTGCCTTCTCCAATGCATGAAAGTGAAAAAAGAAAGTGAAGTCGCTCAGCAAGCTATGAGGGGTGGCCAAAAGTAATAATAATAATAAAACTAAAATGGTCATTTGTCGGAGAGTCCAGTGTACCAGGGGTCCTGTATTTTAGCTGGCAAACCTACCAGGGAAGCAAAGCTCCTCACATGGGCTCTTAAATGGACTGCAGCACGCGAGGACGCCAGCACACCAGGACCCCAGGGGCTGCGGCAGGCCAGGCCTCCCTGTCCTCCACTACCTCCCTGAGCCTGCTCAGACTCATGTCCATCGAGTCGGTGATGCCACCCAACCCTCTCATCCTCTGTCGCCCCCTTCTCCTCCTGCCCTCAGTCTTTCTCAGCATCAGGGTCTTTTCCAAGGAGTCGACTCTTTGCATCAGGTGGCCAGAGTATCAGGTAGCCAAACCCTCTTAAATGGTTTGACATATTGTTTCCGATAGACATTTCCTTTTTTGAAAATGTTAACCTCCTGACAGAAAGGAGAGTAATAAGTAGGCTAACAGGCTATTGTTTAGCAAGGTGGCTTCTGCAGCTGCACTTCTGTCCACACTGTTCTCCCAGGTCCTCCAGACCGTACAGTGGCCCAGGAACACACATACAGCACATGTCTTAACCATCCTGCTGGGAGTTCTCGTCCCATTTTAAGGCTCAGAGATTGGCAAGACTTACCCAAGCTCACACAGTGTATTAGTCAAGGTGCTTTGGTTGCAAGCAAGAAAAGCAATGGCAAACCTAGGTGTGTATTGAAAAGCAGAAGCATCATTTGCTGACAAAGGTCCATCTGTCAAAGCTCGGGCTTTCCCAGTGGTCATATATGGATGTGAGAGCTGGACCATAAATAAGGCTGAGCACCGAAGAACTGATGCTTTCAAACTGTGGTGCTGGAGAAGACTCTCAAGAATCCCTTGGACTGCAAGGAGATCAAACCAGTCCCTCCTAAAGGGAATCAGTCTTGAATATTCCTTGGAGGGACTGATGCTGAAGCTGAAGCCCCAGTACTTTGGCCACCTGATGTGAAGAGTCGACTCATTGGAAAAGACCCTGATGCTGGGAAAGTCGGAGGGCAGGAGGAGAAGGGGGCGACAGGGGATGAGACGGTCGGATGGTATCACCGACTCAGTGGACAGGAGTTTGATCAAACTTGCGTAGATCGTGGAGGACAGGGAAGCCTGGTGTGCTGTAGTTTGTGGGGTCATAGAGTCAGACACACCTTAGCAACTGAACAACAACAAAATGGGAAAATGGATATGACAAATATATGCAGAACAGAAATGGATTAGAAAAATGAGCCACAGCACACCACACTGATAGGAAGGGAATGTGCTGCTCCAAAGGTGTGCAGACAGAGCTTCAGAACAGGCCAGGCGAGGGGACTGCAGTCAAGACCCCGAGGGCCAGATGTCCCAGCCAGGATGCCTGCAGACCGGCCCAGATCGGAATAGTCACACCTGAGTGGCTGAGTAATTCAGAGCCCGCGCATCCAGTTGGCTGGGAAGTTCAGGGGAAGTCTATCTGGTTGGCTGGGAAGCTTAGGACAGTTCCATCTGATTGGCCATGTGATTCTGAGCCGATGCAATTGATTGGCTAAGTAGTTCATAGGCAGGACATATGATTGGCTGGATCGGAGCACCTTCCCATGCCTAGAGCCCAGGAAGCCTGGTAAAGCCAAGGTCTGGTGCTTTGGGCTTCCTTCATAGTGTTCTCAGAGGGACAGTAGTCTTGAATCAAGATCTTATTTCCCTGTCCAGGGACTGAACTTAGCCTCCAGTCCACCAGGGGCTAGAGGCCAGAAGCAAAGTTCCCTGAGTCTTACTCCTTCTGAAACCAAGAATGTTGCAAGGAGGCAAAAAAACAGATACAAAGTTTATTATTAGAGATGAAGTGCAATAAATGGGAGAGCACTTATTTATTTATGTCAGAGGCACGGCAGAGATACACACCGAAAGAGGAGCGTGGGCCTCCCGAGTGAGGAGCACAGTCACGAGTGATCCACAGCACCTTTTATAGGACAGTCGTCTGGGTCTTTTCCTACCTATGGCCAATTAACTTTCTTTCTCCACACCTGACTGGTCTTGGAAAGTTGTGTCCGACTCCTCACGATCCATGGACTGTATCCCGCCAGGCTCCTCTGTCCAAGGGATTCTGCAGGCAATACTGGAGTGGGTTGCCGTTTCCTTCTTCAGGGGATCTTCCTGACCCAGGGATCGAGGGAGGAAATGAAGCCAGGTTGAAAGAAGAAGGGGAAGGAGGTGGGGGGGCGGTGCTGAAAGGGGTGGCCTTACAGACGTCTCTGGCCACCTACAGATACCCAGGCGCTATGGGATTTTTCCCTGGGCCTCCAGAGAAGGGAGGACTGGAACTCGGCCCTACCAGAAATCAGAACCAGAATTAGAGTTCTCTGCCAAGAGGAGGTGATCAGTCTCTAATCCTCAGCTCAGGCTGAGGGCCCTTCAACCAGATTCCTGTGTCCAGGACCAGGGGACTAGAAAAACAGGGAAGGATAGGAAGGGTTAAGGAGAGGAAAGAGAGAAGGAAGGGGAGAGAGGTCAATAAAATCTCTTATTCCTTACCGGTCGGGGCACTCTGGCCAGTTGTCCGGGTCAGGAGGAGACCAGGGACAAAAGGGTCCCAGTTGCGGCCGCTGGGTCTGGTCCATTGGCAGGCAGGCTGGCCCCTGAGGACCCCAAGTGGTCAGGACGTCAGTCTCAGCGAAGAAGAGTCCCCGCCAGAGTCGCCATTTGTTACAGGAAGGCAGACCCCTTCCAGGGCCCGAAACTGGGCTCTTGTCTATCACTCGGAAATGAATTGTCCGAGGAGACACATGCGCTGACAAAGCAAGAGATTTTATTGGGAAAGGGCATCCTGGTGGAGAGGAGCAGGGTAAGGAAACCCAGGAGAGCTGCTCGGGAGACCAGGAGACCGATCTTGGACCCTCCCCAAGATGCACGCACAACTTTTTTCTAAGACGGATCCCTCTGCAGAGGCCTATGGGTGCATGTCCACACTTATTACGGGGTGGGGCCCCCTCCCTTTTCGACCCCCAAGAAGCCTTCCTGCGCCCGCAGGCAGGGAAGTCTTCCTTGACCTCAGGAGTGTGTGCTTCATGTCTGCACTCTAGCAGAGCTCAGCTTTGACCGCTCGCTCTGTCCTTGAAGTGTCCTTGGTGGGGCCTGTCCTCCCCACCAAGACCCAGGAGGGCAGGAGAGGAGAGAATCCACGCCAATGAATACCTTCCCCGCTCGGCTGGAGCGCGGTGGGCTGGGAGCTGACCTGAGCCCGGCAGCCCGCACCCGAAGCCCTGTCCCCTCCACTCCACCTGCTGCCTCTCTGCAAAGCTGGCTGCGGGGAGGGCATGCGAGCCACAGGCTGTCTCACTCTGTAACTGCCCCCAGGCCTCCCACCCGGAGCTGAGCTGCCTGTGGGGTGAATGAACCGGCCACCATGTCGCGGATCTCAGACAGCAGTGCTGTCCCAGTTTCCCAGCCCTCTTGTCCGTGTTTCGATGGGAGGGCTTGCAAACTGCA
This sequence comes from Neotragus moschatus, assembly GCA_006410615.1. NCBI lineage: Eukaryota > Metazoa > Chordata > Mammalia > Artiodactyla > Bovidae > Neotragus > Neotragus moschatus. The sequence continues at coordinate 18,056 of SJYA01004716.1, forward strand.
GAGACACCACAGCGGCCACAGATCCTGGTTTGCCAACACCATCCCTGCTTTCCAGGCTTCACTGATGGGCTCAGCTGGTAAAGAATCTGCTTGCAATGCAGGAGACTTGGGTTCGATCCCTGGGTTGGGAAGATACCCAGGAGATGGGAAAGGCTGCCCACTCCAGCATTCTGGCCTGGAAAATTCCATGGATGGTATAGTCCACGGGTTTGCAAAGAGTCGGACACGACTGAGTGACTTTCCCTTTCCCTGCTTTGTACCTACTGCCCACGTGATTACTGGTGACACCACCCCCACCAAAACCATCCAGTGGATGACAGAGGGTCCCCCCGAGATGGGGAGGCTCCTCCGAGGATCACCGGGAAGGCTGCCCCCGGCGGTGTGATTCACAATGTGCACCTGGTGTGCGTGCTGCTCGGGGTTATTTTTGCCATTTGTATATCCAGTATTTCCTTGTTATTGCTCCCAGAAACATCAACTGAGATGAAGGAGAAAGATGTCTGGCCTCTGGCTCGTGTCTTCTCGGGGGTAAGCTTGTAACCTGGGATTCCCCCGCGGGGCTCTGCGTACAGCGGCGCTGATTGGAAGCGTCCTCTGGCTGCCCATGGTGAGGCAGAGCAGGGTTTGGGACTCCAGGTTCTGGGTTCTGTTTAGGGTCTGGAACAGGGAGGTTTTGCAGTGTCTGCTTTAGAGTCAGTAGACTGCCTCCTCTCAGGATCTGTGCTCAGCAGATGACCCACCCCCCAGCTCTCAGAGGGCAGCCGGAATCCCAGACACACCCCCCCACCCAACCTGGCCCTCCTTCCCACCCTGGCCAGCAGCCCCTGCTCAGCCTAAGCTCTGCGACAGGCACGTGGGAGAGCCAGCTGACCAGGGTGGACCTCTCAGAGCAGCCAGAGGGACTGAGAACGGGCTCTGCAGCGGCACAGAGAAGCCGGCCCGGCCTAGAGTGACCCTGCGCCCACCCCACTGTGGACGCCAGGCCCTTGCCTCTCTGTGCACGGTCGACTGCAAGCTCTGGGCCGCTAATCACGCCAGGTTCAGTTCAGTTCAGTCGCTCAGTCGTGTCCGACTCTGAGACCCAGGAACTGCAGCGTGAGCCACCCCCAACCTGGGCTGCATTAACAGGTATTATGTCCACAGCAAGGGAGGTGAAGTGCAGCTGGGCTGCAGGCTTATCGTCCTAGACTCTGCGGAGTACAGCGCTCACCCCCAGCACCAAACTCTGGATGGGAGGCGGCATGTTAGTAATAGACTCAGGAATATAGACAGGCTAAACATTTTCTGATTTTAATCTTAAATAAGGCCATTACCCTGAAATTTACTTAATTCTGGTGCAATGTTTTACTTCTTTCTGTAGTTGCTAAATTGAGATTTTTCCCGCTACCTAAAAGTTTGATAACTTAGATGTTACAAGCGTAACTCTGCAAATAGTGTCATTAAATATCTCTCTTTATTATAATATTATCTTTTGTGGCTTTTCTTCTTCTTCCAACTAGGATTTTTAATTTCTCAACTGCAAACGTATTGTTTTCCATTGAAGATAATAGCTGCTCTTCACGGAAACAAGTATATGTTTACCGCTAACCCCATTTACGGATTTCTTTTCTCAAGTGTGGCTATCGTATTTCGCAAGGGGTTTTCATTATCTCTCAAGATGGCCTCGTGGTTTTATTTCTTAAGCTGTTAATATGTGGAGTTGTATTGATATGTGTTAATCATCTCTCAAATTCTTGGATTAACCCTACTTGGTTATGTTGAATTAATTCTTTAAAAAGAAACAGAATAGATCCAGGGAACGTGGCGAGCCAGGAGAAGGGTCGCTTCCGGGGAGTGTGAAGCTGTGTGGTATGGGAAGTGGTGGCCGGTCATGGAAGATGGGGGGTCCTGTCCCGCACACCCCGGAGGGCTGAGCTACTGGTAGGATGCTCACCTCTTCGTAGCCACAATTTCCTCAGACAGAGCTCTTCCTGGGTGCCCGCCTCCAGGGCAACCGCTGTGCGCGCGTTATGTTTTGAAGGCTGGCAACCTCCCGCGCTGTGGGTTCGGTCTCTCTCTGGAGCGCAGTCTCTGACATCGGTCCGTCCACCTTGCGCAGTCGGCAGCCGTCGCGGGGCCCTGCTCGGGTCTTGTCCATGCTCAGGACCAGCAGTGCCTCTCCGCGTGGAGCAGCTCCAGCGCTGAAGCGGCCGGCCACCCACTGAGCGGCCCCTGGGTCGGGGCCACTCGCCCTCCACACGTCTGCAGTTACAGTCCCCGGGGTGGCCAAGCAGACGTCCTGCTTCAGGAGCGTCCAGCGGGGCCACAGAGGGAGGGGCCGGGGGAAGGGAGAACTCCCAGCTGGGGGGGTGCTCAGCTGCTGAGGTGCTGGGGGCTGGGTGTGCCCTTGGGCCTGCAGGCAGCTTCTCAGAGTCAGTTTCATGTGGGGACCCTCTGAGACGCTTCCAGAGAACGCAAAGAGCTCCCAACCACCAGGCAGGAGCTCAGTGGCACTGACCGTCCCTGAGACCTGCCCACATCATTCCTCTGGGACAGTGAAGGTGAGATGGAGGGGGTGCTGGCTGATGGGCCCAGCACAGAGACCAGTGGCCAGCAGGGCCAGCGGGGGTCCCCTGGAGCCTGGGGAGCAGGCCAGCCAGCAGGAGATAATTAGCGTCTGGGTCCTGCTCAGTGCGCTTGGCACAGCCAGGGCTGGCAGTGCCCGTCCCCCTTTCTCAGACCAGCTCAGTGGAGATGGCTGGGGTGCTGCTGGAGTCCACTCTGAGCTCTTGGCACCAGCCTGGGGCTAAGGGCGTCCTGCTGGGGTGCTTTCAGCCCTGGGAGTCAATGGCTGTGTCAGAGATGAGGTTGGAAGCAGAGGAAACTTGTTCAGGGACAACTCGAAAGGTCCAAACCCCAGGCTCCTTGATCCCCACGGGCAAAAAATAGTCACAGCCTAAAAGTTGAGAGTTATGTTTTCTTTGGCAGAAATTTTTAGGACTTAAGCCTGGGAGGCAGCATCTCCAGTAACTCTGAGAGAACTGCTCCAAGGAGATGATGAGGGAGGAGCCGGGTTATACAGAAGTTTTGCCACAAAGGGCAGGTCGTTTGAACATCAAGAGATTATTGCTAATTACAGGAGACCAGGGGCTTCCCTGATAGCTCAGTTGGTAAAGAATTCACATGCAATGAAGCAGACCCCAGTTCGATACCTGGGTCAGGAAGATCCACTGGAGAAGGGATAGGCTACCCACTCCAGTATTCTTTGGCTTCCCTTGTGGCTCAGCTGGTAAATAATATGTCTGCAATGCAGGAGACCTGAGTTCAACCCCTGAGTTGGGAAGATCTCCTGGAGAAGGGAAAGGCTACCCACTCCAGTATTCTGGCCTGGAGAATTCCATGGACTATACAGTCCATGGGGTCACAAAGAGTTGGACATGACTGAGTGGCTTTCACTTTCACAGGAAACCAGACATCCCAGGTTAAGGAACTGTGGAAAGCTGTGGACTGGAAGAAACACAAGCTGGAATCAAGATTGCCGGGAGAAATATCAATAACCTCAGATACGCAGATGACACCACTCTTATGGCAGAAAGTGAAGAGGAACTAAAAAGCCCCTTGATGGAAGTGAAAGAGGAGAGTGAAAAAGCTGGCTTAAAGCTCAACATTCAGAAAACAAAGATCATGGCATCCGGTCCCATCACTTCATGGGAAATAGATGGGGAAACAGTGGAAACAGCATCAGACTTTATTTTGGGGGGCTCCAAAATCAGTGCAGATGGTGACTGCAGCCATGAAATGAAAAGACGCTTACTCCTTGGAAGAAGTTATGACCAACCTAGATAGCATATTCAAAAGCAGAGACATTACTTTGCCGACTAAGGTCTGTCTAGTCAAGGCTATGGTTTTTCCCGTGGTCATGTATGGATGTGAGAGTTGGACTGTGAAGAAGGCTGAGAGCCAAAGAATCGATGCTTTTGAACTATGGTGTTGGAGAAGACTCTTGAGAGTCCCTTGGACTGCAAGGAGATCCAAGCAGTCCATTCTGAAGGAGATCGGCCCTGGGATTTCTTTGGAAGAAATGATGCTAAAGCTGAAGCTCCAGTACTTTGTCCACCTCATGCGAAGAGTTGACTCATTGGAAAAGACCCTGATGCTGGGAGGGATTGGAGGCAGGAGGAGAAGGGGACGACGGAGGATGAGATGGCTGGATGGCATCACAGACTCGATGGGCGTGAGTGTGAGTGAACTCCGGGAGTTGGTGATGGACAGGGAGGCCTGGTGTGCTGCAGTTCATGGGGTCGCAAAGAGTCGGACATGACTGAGCGACTGAACTGAACTGAACTGTTTAGGGACAACATAGGAGGCTTGGAACACATTTTCTACTGACAGAGCTCTGATGGTGGAAGAGGAAGAATCCATTTTTCTTACTCTTCAGATCTGCTGGTGAGGCTGTGGAGAAGCACAAGCTCCAAGGTAGTAGGATCCTAGCCCAGCGCAAAGGCTGAATGATCTGTCACACCNTTAGGGACAACATAGGAGGCTTGGAACACATTTTCTACTGACAGAGCTCTGATGGTGGAAGAGGAAGAATCCATTTTTCTTACTCTTCAGATCTGCTGGTGAGGCTGTGGAGAAGCACAAGCTCCAAGGTAGTAGGATCCTAGCCCAGCGCAAAGGCTGAATGATCTGTCACACCAGGACTTCCTGTCAGTGCCATCGTGCAGGCTGGCTTCCTGTTTTCCCCTTGCTCTACATCAGGAACCAGGAGTGGCCCCTGGTTTTCTTCCACTGACAGCACCATTGACTCCTGTCCTGGCTCACTGTGCAGCTAAGAGTAGCCAAAGAAACCCATAAGAACTTCTCACTGTCTCTAGGAGAAGATCCAACCTTCCTTCAGGGCTGGTCCTTGTCTACATCTCCGTCTTCCCCAAACCACACTCCACTGTGTTCTCCTTTCTACAGTCGTGCTCCCCTCTCTGCAGTGCCTTCAGCTCTGCGCTCTCCAGTCTTTTCTCCAATCTCTTAGTTATACCCTTCCTTTGACCTCACGACTTTCACTCCTGCTCTAGGACAGAAGCTTAGTCAGTCACTCATCCTCAGCTTACAAGCCATCTCCTTAAAGAGTTCTTCACTGATCCACCGTGAGGGAGCTTCCAGGTGACCAGGCACCTGCCTGACCTTGGTCTTCATCACGCCTCAGATGGTTGTTCCTTTCACTCCTTTCTTCTGTGCACTCTACAGGGAGGACACAGACCACACATCTGACTCACTACGGCGTTCCACTACCTGGTCCATCATTTGACGGGTGCAGGATAGACTTCATGGGCGTGCAGCCTGGGTAGTTGAACCAGGTTTCACACTCACAAAGGTGAGTTTAATGCTTGATTTAATGGTTGCTATTGCCATCTTGGAAATTCTTAGTTACGCGGAACAAGCATCCCCATTTGAATTTTGCCTCAGAGCCACACAAATTGTGAGGCTGATCCTATGTGGATAAATAAGTGAATTAATGAATATGAATATCAATCTTCAGAACTTGTTGAACCAAGGCAATTAAGATTTCTGAAGTCCTAACTTCAAACAAGAAAAAATATTTTAGGAAGAAGTTTCAGTGTGCAGTTTAGGTATCTTTATGAACTGTTTTGCTACTTTTTACATATTGTTCGTTAGAGAGGCAGTGCCTGAGAGATGTACTTCCTTGTTTTGTGAGAAGTATTTTCATTTAAAATTACTTTTTATTCAACCACAACATTTATGGATTTCCAGAATGATTTACTTTGTCTTGTGTCTGTTTCATTCTAGTAATTGGAAAGATGAGTCTAACTTCTTAGAAAAGAAAGACAAGGGAGCTGGAAAATTCTACAAAGAGTGAGTGCTACCTAGATGGTACCTCCTTAGCATGCATGAGCGTCAGCAGGAATATCATAATTTGAGCAGTAAAAGCAGTATTAGAAAATAATGCATCTCAAAGGGAAAAGATGTAAAGTGGGAACATTCCATCCTAAACTCAAGGATACCATTCAAGAGAAAAATGTCTGGGACTGAGCTTTCAAGGTCTGTAAAGGAACTCGTGGTAAACTTTGTGAGGACAGCTGGGGAGTCTTTTAGTTCTTTTATTAAGGGCCTTTCCTAACCTTCACCACCTTCTCTAGCAACCTGTGACTGCCTTTACTATCTTTGAGAGACTATGGAGAAAGCAGCTCTTTGGAGGAAGGAGGATAGGAATATGGATTCCAGCAGAGAGGGAACTGGAGCTCTTCACCATTTTGAGAAGCTAATTTCTTCTTACTCTTGTAGGTCCAGAGACCCAGCTTCAGGTCTGGCTATGCTGATCGCTTGTTGTATGACTTTAATGATTTCTTGTCTCTACAATTCTGCTTTCTTGTGTGTAAAGCCAGAAGTGGATTAAGATTTCACATCACCTCCCGCCTATCTTTCCAGTACCCCCAGTCTCCACTGAAGGACGTTCCCTTCCCTGGCCCCAGGAGCTTGGAACTCACCTCCTGATCTCGGGCTCTGGGTTCTTGCTCATCAGACCTTCGTCTGCCACTTCCTGACCCTCTGTCCTTTCTTGGATGTGCTGTGGTCTCTGTCTCTGTATCTTACTGACTACTCTTCCCTGATCTCCACACTTTCTAGATGTACCTGCCTAATACCTACACATCCTTCAAGAAGTTAAATTCAGTTCAGCCTCTAGTCCACATTCTACCTTGTCCTGCACTGATTCCCATATGTTCTCACAGCCGATACTTTCCACTTCCAGCTCTCATCACATTTTATTGTTGTCTATTTCCTTCTTGAGTCCCAGCGTCCTTTGAGAGCCCAGGTTATGCCTCTTCAACATACAGCACAGTCAGTCACAGTAGGTGTTCAATCAATGTTTGTAGAATGAATGAACCTGTGAAGGAAGGAATGAGGCTTCATTATCATTCGTCTGGCTTTTAGAAAGCAGTAGGCATTTAACTGGGCCTCCTGAAAACACAGTGTCTTAATGAGAGGGAGCCAGGTTGTAGAGGTTTGGGCTGAGGGGGGAAAAGGGGTCTCTCTGCCCCTCATCTGGCCCTTCTGCTTGGCCTCAGCCCACCTGGCCAGCTTATAGCACAGTTGTAGGGAGTAGCAACAAGAGGCATCAGGAAGCTTGGGTTTTATTGACCTTGCCCACATTTACTAGATGTTTTCACCCTGTCTTAATGGTACTGGCAGTAGGAAGGAGGGAAGGGGAGCAATTGTCCCCAGTCACCGTGGCTCCTGTCAGATTGGCACAATTCCTTTCTCAGACATACCCAGGACTGTCTGTTAGAGACATGATCTTCAGGCCTGGTGAGGAGAGTGATGTAGCTGATGGAAGTTATGTATTCAGCCAACACACATGCAGCAGGCTCTGCGCTGGTGCTGGCATAGGTATGTGAGGACCAGACACAACTCCTGGCTTTGAGAAGCTATAGTCTATTTGGGGAGCCAGACAGAAACACTACAGTGAAATGACTATTATGTAAACTTTTCTTTCCTCAGTATGTAAATAGCTAAGAGAAAGAGAAAGATATACCCAACTGAATGCAGAGTTCCAAAGAAGATCAAGGAGAGATAAGAAAGCCTTCTTAAATGAACTATGAAAAGAAACAGAGGAAAAAATAGAATAGGAAAGACTAGAGATCTCTTCAAGAAAATTGGTGATAACAAGGGAACATTTTATGCAAGGATGGGCATGATAAAGGACAAAAGCGGTAAGAACCTAACAGAAGCAGAGAGATGAAAAAGAGGTGGCAAGAATACAAAAAGATCTATACCAAAAAGGTCTTAATGACCCAGATAACCGTGATGGTATGGTCACTCACCTAGAGCCAGACATCCTGGAATGTGAAGTCAAGTAGGCCTTAGGAAGCATTTCTATGAAAAAAAGCTAGTAAAGGTGATGGAATTCCAGATGAGCTATTTCAAATTCTAAAAGATGATGCTGTTAAAGTGTTCTACTCAATACATCAGCAAATTTGAAAACTCAGCAATGGCCATAGGACTGGAAAAGGTCAGTTTTCATTCCAATCTCAAAGAAGTGCAATGCCAAAGAATGTTCAAACTACTGTACAATCGTGGTCATTTCACATTCTACCAAGGTTATGCTCAAAATCCTTCAAGCTAGGCCTCAACAGTACATGAACCAACAACTTCCTGATGTTCAAGCTGGATTTAGCAAAGGCAGAGGACCAGAGACCAAATTGAGAACATCCATTGTATAACAGAAAAAGTAAGAGAGTTCCAGAAAACAACTACTTCTGCTTTATTGACTACGCCAAAGCCTTTGACTGTGCGGATCACAACAAATAGTGGAAAATTCTTAAAGAGATGGGAATACCAGGTAATATATTTTACCTACCTCCTGAGAAATCTGTATGCAGGTCAAGAAGCAACAGTTAAAACCAGAAATGGAACAATGGACTGGTTCCAAATTGGGAAAGGAGTACATCAAGGTTGTATATTGTCACCCTGCTTATTTAACTTAGATGCAGAGTACATCATGCGCAATGCTGGGCTGGATGAAGCACAAGCTGGAATCAAGATTGCTTGGAGAATTATCAATAACCTCAGATATGCAGATGACACCACCCTTATGGCAGATTTTATTTTCTTGGGCTCCAAAATCACTGTAGACAGTGATGGCAGCCATGAAATTAAAAGATGCTTGCTTGTTGGAAGAAAATTTGTGACCATCCTTAGATAGTATATTAAAAAGCAGCGATATCACTTTGCTGACAAAGGTCCATAAACTCAAAGCTATGGTTTTTGCAGTAGTCATGTATGGATGTGAGAGTTGGACCATAAAGAGGGTTGAGGGCTGAAGAATCAAAGGTTTCAAATTGTGGTGCTGGAGAAGACTCTTGAGAGACCCTTGGACTACAAGAAGATCAAACCAGTCAATCCTAAAGAAAACCAACTCTGAATATTCATTGGAAGGACTGACACCAAAACTAAAGCTCCAGTACTTTGGCCACCTGATGTGAGGAACCAACTCACAGGAAAAGACCCTGATGCTGGGGAAGACTGAAGGCAAAAGGAGTAGGGGGCGACAGAAGATGAGATGCTTGGGTGGCATCACCCACTCAGTGGACATGAGTTTGAGCAAACTCTGGGAGATAGTGGTGGACAGAGGGCCTGGCTTGCTGTGGTCCATGGAGTCACAAAGAGTTGGACACGACTTACTGACTGAACAACAATATAATAGGAACAGGTCTGGACATAAGAGTTGCAAGCTCCAGCCTGGGGTGGAGTGGCTGGTTAGGAGGAAGTTGAGACAAGATGTGGAACTCCTCTGGGGATAGGGAGAGACCTGGGTCCTACTGTGACTACAGAGGACTGGATGGGAAAAGGAGGCCAGATGGTTTAGACATAGTGGGTTCAAAGGACAGTGTATGCTCCAGCCAAGGATAGACCAGTGTTGGCACCCATTGGCATCAGGTAGTGTAATCCAGCAACTGTACTTTGGCCAGGATATTAAACTGTGGCCCAGAGCATAGGAGCCAGCAAGTGGCTATGGCTAAGACCAAGTCTAAACGCAGACCCTCCTGCCTCTTCCCCCAGCTTCCCCAGCAGAGTGTGGGCAGCAGTGCTCCAAGGGGCTCCAGGACACCCAGACTACAACTCTACTTGACTCTATGTCTGAGTTCTTAGGTCCTTGGTATATCAGAGGCCACTGACTTCTTGCCCCAATCAGAAACAGAGGCGTGTCTGGGCTTGTAAGTAGATGCAGCCAATAGGAGAGCTAGACAAGGGTAGGCAAAGGCCAGGGAAAGAAGGAAGGGCCTGGGAGTATATGGGGTAACTTGCAATTAAGTGGCAGAGTAAACTACTCAGAAGACAACATTCCTCAACCATTCCGAAATGAGTTTACTGTAATTCCAGATAAAAACAAAACTTTCAGAACTGATACTTAGACACTTAAGTCAAGGTTGGTTTTTTTTTTTTTTTTTTCTTCTATAGTTTCAATATAATTCAGCACTTTCACTTTGTGAAGATAGACCTGACCTTTATGTGGTCTGCAGAATGCTGATTCAACATGGGGGGTAACCAGTGGTGCAATCATGACATGAAACAAGACTGGTGGTTGTCAGGGTTTTTAAACCTCCTCACTTGGGTTATCCCACGATCTCATAATACGCTGCCTCTATCAGAAACTAGAATCCTTGCTAGAGCCGAGGGCTGGGTATGCGCACGTTCATTTGGAACCATTTTTTAAAGGATTTTGTTGTATTTTATAAGAGGTAGAGTGCTGACGTGATGCAGGTCTTTCTTTCTTTTCTGTAGTAGCTGGCAGCTGAAGGGCTGATGAAAGAAGAAAAGGGGAAGGAAGAGGAGAGAGAAGAGGAAGAGGGGATGAGGAAGAGGAAGGGCCAGCAGGGAAGCCTCACTTTTCCTTCCCTGGAAGCCTTGTGTTCATTTCCAAAACTCTAACTTGAGGTTCTCCTGGAAAAGAAAAAGGCTTGGGTTCTTCTGCATGCTTGATTGTGTGATTTTTTTACCTGGATTGATTTTATGGTTTCTTTGGAATCAAACTGGGAATTGAATTATTCCCCAGGTGAAAAACATAGACAAAAGTTCTACAGTGTTCTCCAAAACACAATGCAGTACCCACCCCTTACACCACCCCCCCACCATACACCCACACTTCAAAGCACCAAATTGACGTGTTTGACATACTTATCGTAAATCAAATCTGCTCTGCACACCAGTACATAGTGCCAGTAAGCCCAGTGTAACCAATTCAGATTTTTCAGCCTTGACTTTCAGTGGTGAGAACAAGTGAATGCTGGCAGAGAGAAAAAGGACAAGGCAAGGATGCCATGGACATGCTCTTTCAGAAGGCAGGAGCACCGCTGGAGTGGGGGAGGAAGGGAGCCTGAAATCAAGGCAGACCCAGTGCCCCTCCGAGATAGGCTGGCAGAAGCCAGACTGGGTCACGTGGCCTCAGGGTGCTCCTAGTAGGGTCTCTGCTTTTTCTCTGCAAGAGCAGAGTGAACTCTGATGCAGATAAAAGGGAAGATGCGAGAAGTGACCTGTCTTCTGGCTGGTGGGACCCAAGCCTTAAGCAGCAGCCCCTGATCCACGTCTTCTCACTTGTCCTAACTCTCACACCCCAGCTCTGGTCCTTCTTCTAGAAACTTGATTTTTCGCCTGAGTCCTTAGTTCACCTCTTATGTTGAATTGTATCCTGGGTACATACAAATTGAGATATTCTTCCTTGATGCTCACCACAGCTACTGCTTTGAACCTTCTGGTTCTGCATTTTCCCTGTTCTCCACTGCTGTGCCATCTTCCTTTCCAGCCCCTGGTCCTCCACATATCCAACATTGGACCTCCCTCCAGCTGAGTCTCTTTAGGAACAAATATATAGGTCTATTGTTGCCAGGCCCCTTTAGTCAGTACCCCTTCAAAAAAGGTTTATCTCATTTCATCTTCTCCATAAGGAAACTCTTCCATCTCCTGACACAGCATGCAATCTGTGAAAATAGAACTCTCAAGTCAAATCTTGCTACCTGAATCACTTTCAGATTCCTCTTAACGTATTACAGATATATTGTTAGTAAAGAAAGAAGTTTTGCTCTGTAAATTCAGCTGTGGAGTTGTTTCTTCCATTGTTCCTGGCATTGTACCTGGTGTTCCACGGCACCTGCTTTGGGAAACATCATTCTTCCTGCTGCCGGGCAGTGTGGTACAGAGGCTGAGTGACTTGCTAGGGGATCGTGCTGCTTCTTATAGAATCACTTCGGGTGAGTTAATCTCATCTTCATCTGGAGATCAGGCTGATCGTAACATATTGCTTTGTAAGGATACAATGAGATCACTGAAGCAAGGTGCTTAGAATATGACTAGAATATTGTACCCACTCAATAAGTCACATTAGTTGTTTTTCTCATTTTCTTTTGGGCCACCTCCAGTTCTGTAGTCTACAATATTTTCAAAGTGCTCTTTTTTAGAAATAAGTAACACTCTGGGGTGCTATCCCATGCAAACATTTTAGATAATTTCCCTATAATTTACGACCTTACATGTGTATACAATAAAGAATCTTAGCTATATTTTTGCTTACTTTTGCAACCTCAGGAGGTTTTTCTGCACTTTACTTAGTCACTTGAATAATGCTTCAGTTTAAACAAAATCTCCATGATAGTTGAAGGAAAAAAATCAGTTTGTGTCTCTCCCACAAAACAGATGGCAAATGATTCAGAATAAGACAGTCTCTAGAGTTACAAATAGTGCCCTTTCTTTTGGAAGAAAGAATGACTTATTTTTTTGTGCCTATGCCAAAGTCTGGGACAAAATTAAGTTACTCCTTGTTTATTTCCTTTTTCCTATGTTATCTCCAACTGTCTGGCGACTCTGCCCACTCTGAGTGAAGTGTCCTTTCTCCACTCAGAGGTTATAGCTCAAAGGAATAAAACACCTCTTTTAGAAACAGACAAACACAGATAAATAAACAATTGTCCATGTGCCTGAAGCCTCCCAAATAATAAATTAGAAAACCTACTTTATTCTTAACTACAAGTGACACATCAATGTATTCTCTTACAGATAAATCTGAAGTCCTCATTGACTGTCAACTCAATCTCAGGACTTAGTTTGCATGTACATACACATATACACACACACACATCATTGTCTTGTGTTTGCTTTTAAGTAAACTACATCCAGTTTTATTTTTCAGCCTATCAGTTCAGTTCAGTCACTCAGCTGTGTCCAAATCTTTGCAATCCCATGGACTGCAGCAGGGCCTCTTGTCCATCATCAACTCCCAGAGTTTACTCAAACTCATGTCCATTGAGCTGGTGATGCCATTCAACCATCTCATCTTCTGTCGTCCCTTTTCTCTTCCTGCCTTCAATCTTTCCCAGAGTCAGGGTCTTTTCAAATGAGTCAGTTCTACACATCAGGTGGCCAAAGTATTGAAGTTTCAGCTTCAGCATCAGTCCTTCCAATGAATATTCAGAACTGATTTCCTTTAGGATTGACTGATTGGATCTCTTTGCTGTCCAAGGGACTCTCAAGACTGTTCTCCAACACCACAGTTCAAAAAGTTATTTCATTCTATTTCAGATTTATTTAAGTGATTCATGTGTTAGCCCCTATCATTCACAGCTATAACTTCATCCAGTGAAATTGCATTCCAAGTACTAATAATACCATTGTTATTGACATTATTATCTGTGACAACCTTTTCTTATTAGATTGCATAGATCAGTTTTTCTCAAACTTTGCTACATATTAAACTCATCAGGAAACTTGAAAAAAAAAAATCTTAATACCCAGGCTTCACCCAGGGCCAGTGAAGTCAACACTTCTAGGGGTGGGCAGAGGCATCAGTGGTTTAAAAGACGACCAGGTAATTCCAATGTGCAGCCAAATTTGAGGGCCAGTGGTTTAGGAGATGTCTGAATTCTGCCTCCTTAATTCAAATCCATGTTTAGAGAGGCTCTGAACTGGTCCAGGCTCCCAGGGATGAAACTTGGTTGGCCCAGGCAGACCAGGGGAACCTGTTCTTCTCTCCTGGCCACCATCAAAAATAAAAGCTGAGCAATAGCATTTTGCTGTCATTTCTTTTCTGATAATTTGGAAATATTGTAGCAGGTTTCTTCTGAGCCACCAATGAAACCTTCAAGAATATTCTGGGATATCTATGGAGGTTTTTCACCTTTAAAATTTACATACCAAAAGAAATTTGTTTTCCAGAACTCTGGGATCAGTCCACAGAACTATTCATTTAAACACTGCTTTGGTTACAATACCATAGGTCACAAACAGCACCAGAGAATGAAATTACAGATGCCCCGCTCATATAGGCAATGAAGGGGTAATGATGTAAAACGTTATGGAAAGCAGAATAGTGAAGAGCAAATGCAAGGACTTAAATTTAGACAGACTCACATTCCAATATTGGCACGGTCACTTGATCTGTGCATGCTTGCGCTAAGCCTCTTCAGTCATGTCCTACTCTTTGCAACCCTGTGGACCATAGCCTGTCAGGCTCCTCTGTCCATGGGATTCTCCAGGTAACCCTGGTCAAATTACATCATTTTTTTGCGGTTGTTTTCTTATCTGTAAAATGAGCGTACTTTTGTCTACCCCATATATTTGTACAGATATGATTGTTAAAAAGTTTGTTAGAGTACCAAATATTTATTGGCACACAGAGGCAGTCAACAAAAGCTCTCTGATATTTCCATTTCAAAGTCTGAAAATAACCCAATAACCAGTTTTGTGATCTAAATAGAATCTGAATATTGGTTCCCCTCCCCCATATTTGCATTCCCTAGTTTAAAGAGTGGTGAGATGGTCCACAGGAATAGGAAATAGATTCTTTTTAAAGCAGAGGGGACTGAGCCAGAGATGAAATATTTAAGTATCACTGGTTCTCGCTTTGGTTCTAATATGAACAAAATTCAGTTTATCACAGTTTAGTTCAATAGCACCAGATCTCAATGACACAGTTTAAATTTCAGAAAAGTGTTAATCGCTCAGCCATGTCCGACTCTTTGTGACCCCGTGGACTGTAGCCCACCAGGCTCCTCTGTCTATGGAATTCTCCAGGCAAGAATACTGGAGTGGGTAGCCATTCCCTTCTCCAGAGGATCTTTCCGACCCAGGGATTGCACCTGGGTCTTCTGCTTTGCAGGCAGATTCTTTACCATCTGAGTTGACAGGGAAGCCCTATATGAGCAATTGTATAAGCACAAGAAATCACAAGCTTTGCTGCTAGCTCTTTAGTCCACAAATTCCTACATAGATAGCATGTGCAGTATGACCATGTTCTTTCAGAGACCATCACTTCTTTCATCACTTCTTGCAGTATGACCATCCCTTCTTTCAGAGTCTGTTGTGAATGGTCACTGGGTATCTCTTGTTAAGTTCATATACTGACAGCAAAGTCTTCACTTGCGTTGCTTCCTTGTCTCCAAGTGATAAACCCGTAGGACATGTTATAATCATAGATAATCAGAAGAAGGAATTGGCCAACAAAAATGAAAGGAAAGCAAGAAAACAACAACAACAACAAAATAATGCTGGAAGTGAATTCGAATTGCATATAAATAGAAGAAATAGCCGAATGTGAGAGGTTCTAGACATGCAGCCAGAGAAACTTATTGAAGCGAAACTTATTAAATGAGGAATGTGACTGTGATTAAAAAAATGAACGAAGATATCTGAGAAGTGACGGTAGCAAAAACTAAAGGAATTCTCGGATGTCTTTTGTAACATTGAGAATGCAAAGGAAGAAATGTTGACAGCTAATCTAAACTTAGAAGTACGACAATGTGCGAAGGCATAGGAAAACAGGCTTGTTTTCTATCCTAAAGTTACATGACGAGGAGACAAGCACATTCACATGGCTCTTGAGACTTTTTTGACAAAGAACTAGAACACTTAAATTCTCAATGTCTCTATTTTAAATTACCATCTATGAGAACAAGCATTAGCTTTACTATGTTTACCTGTACCCTTAAAATGAGTGTTTTCTTGTTTCCCTATACACTTATGGTTGATAGTATTTTTAACGTTTTGACAAAACATTTGACAAAATTGACATCATTTCCCACTGGTTATTACGATTGCTCAGCACTGTTTCATCTTGCATGGTCTTTTTTATGGTCCCACGCTGCCATGCAAAGCCTGTGCTTCCAAACTGTTTGAAAGAGAACTTGTAGTTGAGTGAGTGAGATTAAATGTGATCAACAGGAAACCTGGCTCCTCCCTCAGCTACTTCCGGGAAGGCAACTATGAACACCTGTGCCCCTCCAAATGTCACACGTGAGAGGAGCCCATGGAAAACTACCTAGATTTTTTCTTAATCCTTTCCTTTGAATTTCTTTATGGTCTGTACTATGAACTATTACATCTGCTTCTGCAGAACCATCAGCTTCTAGAGTTGCAGGCAGGCTTTGGTCAGAGTACAAGCATAAAGCACTTGCATTGTGCCTGATATGTAGTATGTGTTCAATAAATTATTATCAAGAACCTTGCTGTTTGACTCTATGCTGACTGACTGTTGCAGTTTGTCCAGGATCCTGGAGGTTTCCTGGGATGCACGATTTTCAGTGCTGAAATTGGGACAGACCCAGGCAAACCAAGATGGTTGGTTACTCTATTTGAGTCTCTAGATCTGGGCCAGACAAAATACTGAAACTACTGTAACAAATTTTCTTGGGCTGTAGGAGGTAGTTAGAAGAGAGAAAATTCCCCATGCATAATTTCTGGATTAGAACTTCAGGGGTAGAAAAGATTTTGCAGCCTGTGCTTCAACATCACACAGCAGGGCCAATTCCTCCCATGCAGACTCTGTTTTTGAAAGCCTACAAGGGAAGAAAGTAAATGACGTATTCCATTGATAAATATCATTGAGCAATCACTCTGCCAAGTACCGAGGGAAACTGAGTGAATGAGACTCATTTCCAGCTCTACAGAAGCTTACATCCTAATAGACAAAACACCAGTTATATGCACCATGAATTATCAAGAAACCACCCTTGACAAAGAACTGACACCATGCAAGGTGCTTTAGACATGTTATCTCATTTGTTAATTAGTCACTCAGTCATGTCTGAGTCTTTGTGACCATGAACTATAGCCTATCAGGCTCTTCTGTCCATGTAATTCTCCAGGCAAGAATACTGGAGTGGGTGGCCATTCCCTGCTCCGTGGAATCTTCCCAACCCAGGGATTGAACCCAGGTCTCCTGCATTGTAGACAGATTCTTTGTAATCTCATTTAGTCCTCACAATAATCCCAACGAGGTATCAATATTATTCCATTTTACAGATGAGGAAAGTAAGGTTCAGAGAGATTGAGTTGTGCAAATTCACAAAGCTAGTAGTTGTTATAATTGGTCTCAGGACCCGGAGCATGAGCTCTGGAGTCTGCTAATATGTGTTTGAATCCTGATTTCCACTGTCTTGCTATGTGACAAGTATCTTGCTGCTATTTCCTCCTCTGCAAAATTGGACAAGTAATAATATTCACTTGTGTGAGTTGTGAAGATTAAGTGAGAAATCCACTTAGTATGTGATTAACATATGGTGTGTGTATTGTGTCTAACTCTTTACCAACCCATGGACTATAGCCCACCAGTCTCCTCTGTCCATGGAATTTTCCAGATAAGAATTCTGGAATGGATTACCCTTTCCTTCTCTAGGGGATCTTCCTCACCCAGGGATTGAACCCATATCTCTTTCATCTCCTGCATTTGCAGGTGGATTCTTTAACACTGAGCCACCCGGAAAGCCCCTAACATATGATAAATGTTCACAAATATTTATCATTGTCACCATCAAACCAAAGTCGGAGTATTTCCCCCATAGCAGGAGACCTCTTCCATTTCTAGGCAAATCCTTAAGGGAAAGAGAAATCAATGGACTACTTCAAGACAATTTGTGATGATAGTTAAAGACCTCCTGTACAGTGGAATTTGATCTTCATAAATGAATAGACCTCAGTATGTTGAAGTTGGGGCAGAGAGAATATTGCAGGCAGAGGGAGGGATTTTAGTTGAGGCAAAGAATCAGGAAAGCACAATGAGTTTGGGGAACAGTAACTATTGATGGTTGGAGTGTAGGCATCTTTTAGGAGACTGGTGGAGAAAAGGAAAAAGAGTGAAAGCCTCATAACTTGGGTGATGTTCTAGGAACCATTACATGGAACTTTTCCTTCAGAAGCTGCGTTCACTGTCTTCTTAATTCTGGGCTCTCAAATGGACTGAGACCAAGACTTGGCCCACTGGGGCTTGCCTGGGACAACTCTCCTTGACCCTGCTATCTCACTATCTTGTCTTCATGCCTCTTTTGTGGTGTGCGGAACTCTGGTGTTGGGTTCTACCTTCTCCAGGGCATTTACAGATAAGTTCACAACCCCTGCTGACAGACTGGGGTTGGGGGTGGGGCAGAGACTGAAAGACAGTCTCAATGATCAAGTCCTTGGGAGAAAGACAGGAAAAACACTAGTTTCCAAAATGGACAAGTTTCAGGTTTCTTGGCTTTTTCTAGAGGATTAGATTGAATCAAAACACAACACAACACAGCCGCCTGTGGTGTGTATTGGAGGCATGTATATTTTTCAGAAGGTCTGTTTCTGAAAAGATGGTCTTGAGTGCTCCTGGGAAATTTAGAAGGATGAGCTTCTACGTCTAGAAAGTGAGGATTACATTGGGGAGAAATGTTTGGAAACAGAAGGAAAGGAACAAAGGCAGTGTTATCACCTGGAGTTATAAGTGACTTTTCTAATAATGTATGGCTTCCCTGAAAGCTTAGTTGTTAAAGAATTCATCTGCAATGCAGGAGACCCCGATTTGATTCCTGGGTCTGGAAGATCCACTGGAGAAGGGATAGGCTACCCACTCCAGTGTTCTTGGACTTCCCCTGTAGCTCAGCTGGTAAAGAATCCACCTGCAGTGCAGGAGACCTGGGTTCGATCCCTGGGCTGGGAAAATCCCTTGGAGAAAGGAAAGGCTATCCACTCCAGTATTGTGGCTTGGAGAATTCCATGGACTGTATAGTCCGTGGGGTCACAAAGAGTCAGACACAACTGAGCGACTTTCGAATTTCACTTTCACTTTCTAACAATGTAGGCAGAAAAAGTTGTTCTGCATGGAAGGTATTTTGTGTTGGATTGTGTTCCCCCCAAATTTGTATGCTGAAAATGTGACTGTATTTGGAGATCCGGTCTTTAAAGAGGGAATTAAAGTTAGTGAGGTCATTTGGGTGGGCCCTAATTCACTATGACTATTGTCCTTATTAGCACACAGACACACAAAGAGAAAAAGTATGCAAAAGGGAAGGGAGAGATGGTCATCTACAGGCCAAAGAGAGGGGCCTCAGAAAAAACCAACTCAGATGACATTTTGATCTCGGACTTCCATTATCCAGAATTTTAAGAAAATAAATGTTTGTCATTTCAACCACCCAGCCCATGATCTATTATAGCAGCCCCAGCAAACTAATACAGAGGGTAGGAGAATATTGTCAGCTCTGCTCCAATAGCGTCTATTTAATTTGCCAATTCTTTTTCATTTTTCTGTAATATGCTCCAAAAGGACTTTAAGGAGTTCATAAGTTTATTTTTCAGAATTCTGTCAAAGGTAAAATTGAAGAAAATTAACTCTTTCCACCCAGTGGATGGATCCTGATGACCTGCATAGCCAGGTGCAGCCCCTAGAGGGGTGGCCCTGAAGCAGGTGCTGAATAGCAGACCTTGGAGATTTCACTGAGGACCATAAGGTCTGAGAGGGTGGAGTGTGGGTCTATTAAAAGGTTTCTGATCCTTTAGGTCTCTTCTCCCCAGGGCTTTGTCTCCACCCCTTCCTCAAGCAGCACCTGGACCTCACTTTGGTGTACTCAGGGTGATTTAGCCTGCCTATCCACAGCCCCTGAAGGCTCTGCCTCTCTGCTCGCTCACTGACAGTGTTAGTTGCTCAGCTGTGTCTGACTGTTTTCGACCCCATGGACTGTAGCTGCCAGTCTCCTCTGTCCATGGAATTCTCTAGGCAAGAATACTGGAGTGGGTTGCCATTTCCTTCTCCAGGGGATCTTTCCGACCCTGGGATTGAGTGCAGGTCTCCTGCATTGCAGGCAGACTGATTCTTTACCATCTGAGCCGGCAGGCACACTCTGCTTACCACCAAAGCGTTGACTCAGCACAAGTGGGTCTTTCCTGGGAACTTACTCTGCTACTGAGGAAACCATGAACCTTCTCTGTATGTGCATCTCCTGCTGGGCTAATATTTGCCCCCTTGGACTCATCTATCAGGCTTTCCTCTGTAAGAAGTGTGAGAAGAGAAACAAGCCCCAAGAGTCAGCTCTGCCTGGACTGTGGAAGGGTGCCTGGCGGGCCAGGCTGACATGGGAGGCTCTCAAACAGGAGGGATGGTGACCCACCTGGGAGCTGAACAAATGGGCTAAATAGGAAGACAGGATATGAAGAAGAGTTCAGCCAGGAGAGGGAGAGGGAAGGTTGGCTGTGGATCTGAGGAGGGAAGAGCGAGTGCAGAGACCCTATGGTGGGAATAAGCTGGTGTGCTAAGGGCAGGGGCCATGCAAGGACGGCCCATGGACAGGTTCGCTTCAAGCATCAGAACCTCAGAAGCCTGAGGCGTACTCCTGACTTCCCATCCCTAAATCCACACAGAAGCCTCAGAACCATGTTGCTCAGTTGGGTCCCCTGAAACAACACTTTCCACCGTCGTGTACTTCCTCCTTCCAAATGAACTTTGCTATCAGGGGGGAGAATCTGGGAGCTCCCTGCTCCCTGGTGAAGTGGTTTTTTTTATTTTTTTCTATTTTGCTATAAACACTCCCTTAGGCCTGATTTTCAAAATTGTGTTTACATAGCTAGGAGTAGCTGCGAAGTCTTTCGAGTCTGTCGCAGAAGGGTCTTTGGCCTTTCTGTTGCTGTGTGGTCAGAAACCTGCCGTATAGAAGCCAGCCTCTCACCACACCACCGTATGCTCGTTTGAGGGCCAGCAGGCGTTCTACCACAGAGAGGCCTCTGTGGCTTTGAGGCCTCATATAATCCCTAATACCAGAACCTTGCAAACGTTCCACTAATTTGTTGCTTCTCCACCCTGGGGCTGTGGGCCAGGTCTGCAGCATGCCTGCGGGGTAGTCAACCTACAGCTCAAGGCCTCCTCTGCAGTCCTGGCCTGCTGTTCTCCCCGAGTGTCCATAGCCTTGGTCAGCACTTGCTGGACAGTCAGCCCACGAAAGGACTCCACCCCAGGTAAACATGCCACAGTGCATGGGGGGTGGGGAGAGGGGAGGGCTTGGGAGAGGGTGAAGGAGCAGAATTTAGTCTCTTCAGTGGATCTCCTGTCACCTTCTGGGACAGAATCCAATTTCTCAAGGACTAAGGTGCTTCCATCACCTGTTATACACTGTCCATTGGCCTGGGATGTTCTGAGAGAGTTTCTGGGAGAAAGTGCGCAACATTGCATACACTGGCACGTCCGGATGACCTTCAGAGGCAGTCCTCCCAAAGCTAGCATCGTTTTAGAGCTCCTACCCACAGGTGTCATAGATCTGAAGATCCTCATGATGGCGCCAGCTTGTCCTCCGGTCTCTCAGGCCATCAGGTTGAAGGTGGCCCACCTTGTTTTCCTCTCCGAGGATAGTTTAATCTAAACTCGAACTGACTCCTCTGCCCTAAAGATCCGGGGTGGGACTGAGAACCATAGCCCAAGTATGGTCGACTTCTCACAGGAAGCCCTGGTTTCACCCCAAGCCAACCACAAATTTTGTCAATACGTTTACATATCTCCAAAATGAAATACAGAGTAACGTGTACCGCACATAGAATAATGTGATTACACTCAAAAGTTAGTGAGGAGGAGGAGGAGAAAAGCGCTTATGTGACACACTGTAGCAAACAACAGAA
>SJYA01004717.1:0-13774 GCA_006410615.1 Neotragus moschatus
ACTGGATGAAGCACAAGCTGGAATCAAGATTGCCAGGAGAAATATCAATAACCTCAGATATGCAAATGAGGTTATACCACCCTTATGGCAGAAAGTGAAGAAGAACTAGAGAGCCTCTTGATGAAGGTGAAAGAGGAGAGTGAAGAAGTTGAGTTAAAACTCAACATTCAGAAAACTAAGATCACGGCACCTGGTCCCGTCACTTCATGGCAAATAGATGAGGGAACAGTGGAAACAGTGAGAGACTTTATTTTGGGGGGCTCCAAAATCACTGCAGATGGTGACTGCAGCCATGAAACTAGAAGATGCTTGCTCCNTGAAGAAGTTGAGTTAAAACTCAACATTCAGAAAACTAAGATCACGGCACCTGGTCCCGTCACTTCATGGCAAATAGATGAGGGAACAGTGGAAACAGTGAGAGACTTTATTTTGGGGGGCTCCAAAATCACTGCAGATGGTGACTGCAGCCATGAAACTAGAAGATGCTTGCTCCTTGAAAGAAAAGTTATGATCAACCTGGATAGCATATTAAAAGGCAGAGACATTACTTTGCCAACAAAGGCCTGTCTAGTCAAGGCTATGGTTTTTCCAGTGGTCATGTATGGATGTGAGAGTTGGTCTATAAAGAAAGCTGAGTGCTGAAGAATTGATGCTTTGAACTTTTTATTTTGGAGAAGACTCTTGAGAATCCCTTGGACTGCAAAGAGATCCAACCAGTCCATCCTAAAGGAAATCAGTCCTGAATATTCACTGGAAGGACTGATGCTAAAGCTGAAACTCCAACACTTTGGCCACCTGATGAGAAGAACCAACTCACTAGAAAAGACTCTGATGCTGGGAAAGTTTGAAGGCGGGGGGCAAAGAGGGTGACGGAGGATGAGATGGTTGGATGGCATCACTGACTCAATGGACATGAGTTTGAGTAAACTCTGGGAATTGGTGATGGACAGGGAGGCCTGGCATGCTGCAGTCCATGGGGTCACAAAGAGTCCGACATGACCGAGTGACTGAACTGAACCGACTGAAGAAATCTCCACGCTGTTCTCCACAGTGGCTGTACTAGTTTGCATTCCCACCAGCAGGGTAAGAGGGTTCCCTTTTATCCACACCCTCTCCAGCATTTATTGTTTGTAGACTTTTCCATGGTGGCCATTCTGACCAGTGTGAGGTGATACCTCATTGTGGATTTGATTTGCAATTCTCTAGTAATGAGTGATGTTGAGCATCTTTGCACGTGCTTGTTAGCCATCTGTATGTCTTCTTTGGAGAAATGTCTGTTTAGTTCTTTCGCCCGCTCTTTGATTGGGTTGTTCATTTTTCTGGTATTGAGCTGCATAAGCTGCTTGTATATTTTGGAGATTAATTCTTTGTCAGTTGTTTCATTTTCTATTATTTTCTCCCATTCTGAAGGCTGGTTTTTCACCTTGCTTATAGTTTCCTTCATTGTTCAAAAGCTTTTACACTTAACTAGG
This sequence comes from Neotragus moschatus, assembly GCA_006410615.1. Classification (NCBI taxonomy): domain Eukaryota; kingdom Metazoa; phylum Chordata; class Mammalia; order Artiodactyla; family Bovidae; genus Neotragus; species Neotragus moschatus. Next base: position 1,473 of record SJYA01004717.1, read on the forward strand.
TTCCATTTCTTTATTTTTGTTTTTATTTCCGTTACTCTGGGAGGTGGGTCATAGAGGATCTGGCAATGATTTATGTCTGCCTATGTTCTCCTCTAAGAGTTTTGTAGTTTCTGGTCTTGCATTTCGATCTTTAATCCATTTTGAGTTTATTTTTGTTATGGTGTTAGAAAGTGTTCTAGTTTCATTCTTTCATGCATGGGTGATCAGCTTTCCCAGCACCACTTGTTAAGCAGCTGCTTTGATCATGTGACCTCCTCCTTCCTTCTTATCAGCTGGAAAAACTCAGAAAGGTAAGTGACCTCGCAGCATTGAAGGGAGGATTAAAGGAGATCACATGATGTGAAACCCGTCAGTTTCACAACCGATGTTCAAGAGCGAATTGTTGACTTGATCTGATTGTTTGGCTTTTGCCAGGTTGGCAGGTGATAGGTTACCAACAACCATTTGGATTCCAGGCACTGAGGCTGGTAATATACACACATATCCTTTCTGATCTTCTCATCAACTCTGTAAAGAAGATTCTTTTCCTAAACTCATTTTGCAGCTGAGGAAACTGTGACCCAGAGAGTAAAAGTGACCTGTCCATGGTCCCCTGAAAACAGAGCGCAGAGCTGAGGCTCAAATCCAGGTCTTTCTGGCTTCAAAGCCTGTGATGCCGTAAGCCTCACTCAGTGATCCCGTCTTTGTAGGCGCAATGGTGGGTGTTTGTCCCTCCTCACAGACGTGCTTGGAGAATCAGATGAGTTACTAATCCAGAAGGGGAGGCTTGGAAGGGCCTCAGCAGTCACCTGGCCCAATCTCCTCTCTTCACAGATGAGGATACTGAGGAAACTGCCCAGAGGGGCAACCTACCCAAGACCCCATAGCTACTGGCAGAGCCAGCAGCTGTAGGTGTCTGAACACCCCCTTGTTTCACTGTGAAAAACAGCACAGGAATAAAATGGCTTAACCCAATACTGAACAATGAACAGCTTTGTAACCACCAGTCAGATCAAACACTGGAATATTCCAGAGAGCCGCAGGTTTGCTGGTTTGAGCCAGAAGTAGGTGGGGCAGAGAGGAGCACTTCCCTGGGCCATCTCTTCATGTCATGGGGAGACGGACCCTGCTACCTGTGAGCCTTGAGTTCTGGTGGTGGAGAAGGAAGAGAGGAGCCAGACCCAGAAAAACATAATAAGTCATCTAGAAAGTTCCAAGTGAATAAGTTGCAACCTGTACTTTTAACATAAGCAGTTTTTGGAGATGGTTGCTTTTAGATAAAGATGGTGGAGAGACCTGGGCAGTCAACCACATTCTTCAATAAGATCTTCCACTGAAACTTACTCAGACTAACCAGGCACCATCATAAACACTTACAGCCTCATAAGTTAGTTACTGTTAGTCGCATTTTACAGAAAACGATGACAGTGCAGAGAGGTCAAGTACCGTGCCTTAAATCCCATGACACAAAGGGGCTTAGTCCCAGTGTTTGACTTTTTTCTCTTTTTTAAAGTGGATTCCTCACCGTGTCTCAGGTTGTGGGTGTGCTAAGTCACTTCAGTCGTGTCCGACTCTCTGCCACCCCACAGACTGCAGCCCGCCAGGCTCCTCTGTCCATGGGATTCTCCAGGCAAGAATACTGGAGGGGGCTGCCTTGCTATCCTCCAGGGGACCTTCTCAATCCGGAGGGGAGGGAGGAGTCTTTACCTCTCGCGCCACCTAGAAAGCTTGTCTCAGTTTGCCCATCAGCAAAACAGAGGTAATGATTACGCAAAGTGCCGCGCTGAATGAGGGCACTGCCCATCGAGACCCTGCTTGGTGTCAAGCGCTGTAACTTATTGGGATACCTATGTAGTGAGGGGTCCGAGGAGAACTAAATTCCTAGGTTTTCAAAGAGGCATAGATATTCATTGGGGTATGAATAGAACTTTTCCTCACAGTGGAGTAGGACATATTTAATTTTAAATTTAGGAGGACAAGTAAGACCAGTTTAAAGCCCCAGGGCTTAAATTGGATTAACTTTACAATTGTTGTAACACAAACGAAATGACTGGGGAGGTTGGAATAACTTAGTTCTCAATGGGTTATTGTTGCTGCTGTTGGTCGCTAAGTCATGTCTGAAGCTATTGCAGCCCCATGGACTGAAGCCCACCAGGCTCCTCTGTCCATGGGGCTTCCCAGGCAAGAATACTGGAGTGGGTCGCCATTTCCTTCTCCAAGAGATCTTCCTGACCCAGAGATCGAACCCGTGTCTCCTGCATTGCAGGCAGATTCCTTACCAGGCAGGCACCAGGGAGTCCCTCCCAGTGGGTTGGCCAATGCTATTTGCACGTGTCTATTCTGTGTGCCCCCTTCATGGACCACAGCCTCGTCATGGTGAAGGGGCTTGTGTGAGTCAATGAAGCTAGGAGCCATGCTGTGCAGGGCCACCCAAGGGGGACGGGTCATAGTGAAAGTTCTGACAAAACATGGTCCGCTGGAGGAGGAAATGGCAACCCTTTCCAATACTCTTGCCTAGAGAACCCCATGGAGAGTATGAAAAGGCAAAAAGACATGACCCTGGAAGAAGAGCCTCCCAGACCAGAAGGCGTCCAATATGCTACTGAGGAAGAATGGAGCGCAATTACTAACAGCTCCAGAAGGAAAGAAACCACTGAGATGAAGAGGGAAGAACACTCAATTGTAGATGTTTCTGGTGGTAAAAGTAAAGTCTGATGCCGTAAAGAACACTATCTCATAGGAACCTGTAATGTCAGGTCTATGAATCCAGATAAGTTGGATGTGGTCAAGCAGGGGATGGCAAGAGTGAACGTTGACATTTTAGGAATCAGTGAACTAAAATGGACCAGAATGGACAAATGTAATTCAGGTGGCCATTATATCTACTACTGTGTGTAAAAATCCCTTAGAAGAAATAGAGTAGCCCTCATAGTAAAAAAACAAACAAAAAAGAGTCTGAATGCAGTACTTGGGTGCAATCTCAAAAACAACACAATGATCTCAGATCTTTTCCAAAGTAAACCATTGAACATCACAGTAATCCAAGTCTATGCCCCAACCACTGATGCTGAAGTTGACTGGTTCTATGAAGACCTATAACACCTTCTAGTCTTACACCAAAAAAATATCCTTTTCATCATAGGGGACTGGAATGCAAAAGTAGGAAGTCAAGAAATACCTGGAGTAACAGGAAAGTTTGGCTTTGGAGTACAAAATGAAGCAGGGTAAAGACTAATAAAGTTTTGTCAAGAGAACACACTGGTAATAGCAGACAATCTTTTCCAACAAAACAAGAGACAATTCTACATTTGGACATCATCAGATGATCCATACTGAAGTCAGATTGATTATATTCTTTGCAGTCAAAAATGGAGATACTCTATACAGTCAGAAAAATAAGACCTGGAGTTGACTATGGTTCAGATGATGAGTTCCTTGTTGCAAAATTCAGGCTTAAATCGAAGAAAGTAGGGAAAACTACTAGGCCATTCAGGGTGACCTAAATAAAATCTCTTTTGATTATACAGTGGAGGTGACAAATGGATTCAAGGGGTCCATGGGGTTGCAAAGAGTTGGACACAACTTTGTGACTGAACAACAACAACAAATTTACTGGCATCTCATTATGGTTTGATTTTTCATTTCTCTAATGAATAATGATATTGAGTATCTTTTCATGTGTTTATTTGCCATCTGTATCTGTAAAGGAAATCAGTCCTGAATATTCATTGGAAGGACTGATGCTGAAGCTGAAACTCCAATACTTTGACCACCTGATGTGAAGAACTGACTCATTGGAAAAGACTGATGCTGGGAAAGATTGAGGGCAGGAGGAGAAGGGAATGACAAAGGATGATATGGTTGGATGGCATCACTGACTCGATGGACAAGAGTGTGAGCAAGCTCCAGGAGTTGGTGATGGACAGGGAGGCCTGGCGTGCTGCAGTCCATGGGGTCACAAAGAGTTGGACACAACTGAGCAACTGGACTGAACTGATCTCTGCTTTGGTGAAGGAGCTATTCAGATTTTTTTGCCCATTTTTTAATTGGATTGTTTGTTTTCTTAATGAATCTTGAGAGTCTTTTGTATATCCTGGATAAAAACTGTTTTTCAGATATGTGATTTGTGAATATTTTTCTCAAATCCGTGACTTGTCTTTATTTTCTTTTGCAGAATAGAAGTTCTACATTGTGACTAAGCTCACTTTATCGCTTTTGTGGTTCATGTGTTTGGCATTCTGCCTGACCCCAAATCAGGGAAATTTTCCTGTTTTACTTTTACATTTTTATGTTTAAAACTATGATCAGTTTTGAATTTGTTTTGTATAATATGTGAGATAAAGGCCAAAGTTCATTTTTGTTGCTACTGCTATATTTTCTGTTATATTTTTAAAACAAGGCTCAATATTACCTCTTTCTTCAGAGGAGACAAACCAGATAGTAGTTTATTTTAATTTTTTCATAGGTTACGTCTTCATATCTTACACAATTTGGAGTATACAATGAAAAATAAGTCTCCCATGTTGGTCCTGTGGGCCACCCAGTTACCACCATTCCCCTATTCCCCCTTCAAGACAACCATTGTTATCAGCTTTTTATATATCTTAACAGGAATAATTTACACATTTATAGTTCAACTGAGTTCAGTTCAGTTGCTCAGTCACGTCCAACTCTTTGCGACCCCATGGACTGCAGCACACCAGGCATCCCTGTCTGTCACCAATTACTGGAGCCTGTACAAGCTCATGTCCATCGAGTCGGCGATACCATCCAACCATCTCATCCTCTGTCGTCCCCTTCTCCTCCTGCCCTCAATCTTGCCCAGCATCAGAGTCTTTTCTAATGAGTCAGTTTTTCACATCAAGTGGCCAAAGTATTGGAGCTTCAGCTTTAGCATCAGTCCTTCCAAAGAATATTCAGGACTGATTTCCTTTAGGATGGACTAGTTGGACCTCCTTGCAGTCCAAGGGACTCTCAAGAGTCTTCTCCAACACCACAGTTCAAAAGCATCAATTCTTCTGTGCTCAGCTTTCTTTCTGGTCCAGCTCTCACATCTGTACATGACTACTGGAAAAACCATAGCTTTGATTATATAGACCTTTGTCAGTAAAATAATGTCTCTTCTTTTTAATATGCTGCCTGGGTTTGTCATAGCTTTTCTTCCAAGGAGCAAGCATCTTTTAATTTCATGGCTGCAGTCACCATCTGCAGTGATTTGGGAGCCCAAGAAAATAGTCTTTCACTGTTTCCATTGTTTCTCCATCTATTTGCCATGAAGTGATGGGACTGGATGCCATGATCTTAGTTTTTTGAATGTTGAGTTTTAAGCCAGCTTTTTCACTCTCCTCTTTCACTTTCATCAAGAGGCTCTTCAGTTCCTCTTCGCTTTCTGCCATGAGGGTGGTGTCATCTGTGTATCTGAGGTTATTGGTATTTCTGCCGTCAATCTTGATTTCAGCTTTTGCTTCATCCAGCCTGGCATTTCACATGATGTTCTCTACATAGAAGTTAAATAAGCAGGGTGACAATATACAGCCTTGACATACTCCTTTCCAAACTTGGAACCAGTCCATTATTCTATGTCGGATTCTAACTGTTGCTTCTTGACCTGCATACAGATTTCTCAGGAGGCAATTATATCCTTTAAAATAAATTATAAACTATTCTCCCCAAAAATAAAAAGAAAGAGAACATTCCAGCATGCCAGAAACCCCTCTCATGCCCCCTTTCCTGTCTCCTCCTCAAGGTCACAACCATTCTGATTTTTATGGGAATCATGGACTTGCTTTTTGCTATGGTACCATCATTGTCCCTGAACACTACAGTAAACCTTGAACTTCATAGTGTAATATCACAGTACATATTCCTTTGTATCTAGTTTCTTTCATCAAATATTGGGCTTGACGCTTTCATTCACACTTTGCATGTGGCTGTAGTTCAACCAGTTTCACTATTTTGTAGTATTTGTACTGGGTTGAACAGTGTCTCTCCAAAATTTATGCTTACCTTGGACTGCAAGGAGATCCAACCAGTCCATTCTGAAGGAGATCGGCCCTGGGATTTCTTTGGAAGGAATGATGCTAAAGCTGAAGCTCCAGTACTTTGGCCACCTCATGCGAAGAGTTGACTCATTGGAAAAGACTCTGATGCTGGGAGGGATTGGGAGCAGGAGGAGAAGGGGACGACAGAGGATGAGATGGCTGGATGGCATCACTGACTCGATGGACGTGAGTCTGAGTGAACTCTGGGAGTTGGTGATGGACAGGGAGGCCTGGCATGCAGGGATTCATGGGGTTGCAAACAGTTGGACACGACTGAGCGACTGGACTGAACTGAACTGAAAAACTCAGAATGTGGCCTTCTTTAGAAGAGGGTCTTTGCAGATGTGATCATTTAAAATGAGATTATACTGGATTAGGGTGGAGTCTGAGCCCTATGATNGAGTTGGTGATGGACAGGGAGGCCTGGCATGCAGGGATTCATGGGGTTGCAAACAGTTGGACACGACTGAGCGACTGGACTGAACTGAACTGAAAAACTCAGAATGTGGCCTTCTTTAGAAGAGGGTCTTTGCAGATGTGATCATTTAAAATGAGATTATACTGGATTAGGGTGGAGTCTGAGCCCTATGACCAATGTCCTTATGAGAAGATATTGAGAGGGGAAGGTCATAAGACAGAGTGATACAGCCGCAAGCCTCAGTGGTTGCAGGCAAGCCCCAGAAGCTTTGGGGGAGACAGAGCAAAACCTCTGTCCAAGCAGCCAGGAGGAACCAGCCTGGCCAAAATCTTGATTGTGAACTTCTAGTCTCCTGAATTGGGAAGAATACATTTCCGTGATGGGAAGCCATCAGTTTATGGTGATTTGCTATGGTAGCCCAGGAGTCGAATACAGTATTCCACTGAGAAAATCAGCCACAATGTGCTTATAAATAAGCTTCCACTTCTGATCCATTCTGCAGCGGAGGTAGTTTGGTTCGTTTCCGGCTGGTAGCAATTCTGAGTAATGGTTCTGGGAACACTGTGATCACATGTCTTGGAGCAAAAGGCTGACACGCCTCTATACCACACTGCCTCCTGAGTGCCCAGCCTCTGATGGCTCTGCCTGTAGAAACGCCTGGTCCTGTCATGAAGCAGACTCAGAAGGGAGAAAGGACAGCAGTGCCATTGGCAGAGCCCTGGTGATGCCTCTCGACCTGCTCCAGCTCAGGCTGCAGAATCAGGGGCCCCTCACCCTCTCTTGCCTGAACCCTCCTCCTTGCCTCCATCTCTGGTCTTGCTGTGGGCCTCTCCGCAGCCATCACTTCCTGTTTACAGGACCCCTTGCACTCACACGCACACACAGGTGCGCGCACACACACACACACACTGATGTGGACCTTGCATCTACCCCTAGCCAGTCTCTGATCCCCCTTTCAGTCCCTTTCTTCCTTTGCTTGTTGACTGGGTTTGGGACTGGACCTGGGCTATTCTCTGTCTTGTAGATTCAACCAACGCATCTCAGGTGGAAAGTCCTTAACGATGCGTCCCTCTTGCAAGGAGAGGCTTTTTGAAGTATTTTCTCTCCCCCAAGGAGGAAATCCATTGGCAATAGAGAATGGTCACTCTCAAGGACAGCAGAAGGCTGAGGGCAGGACACACAGGCGTCTTGGGGAGGAAGAGGTGAAGGGCATTTCAGTGGAAATGGAGACGCTGGTGCTCACGGCTGCAGCGCATCTCCCAGAGACAGCGTCACGGGGAGGAAAGAGTGTGCCCGTCAGCTGCCAGAGGGCTGAGGCGAACGCCTGCCTCCCCGCCTGCAGCGCCCGCTCCTCGGGATGACTCACTTTCTAAGCTTCCAGAGCAGTGACGACGACTGTTTATCTGACACAAACGTCGAACTTGTTTTCATGACTGCAATACTAACCCCAAGCCTGCTGGGCTGCCTTTTCCGGAGTAACAGCATCCTCTTGTTATGAATTCTGTGTTGCACTTGGACCTACTTTCATAGCATTTGTATTTCTCTGTACAACTCGTTCTGGGAAATTGGGAAAATAGCAATACTGATGTAGATGGAATTCCTTGTTTTATTCTTAGGGTTGATCTACTGCTTTGATTGTGAAATACGATGATGGACCAGTGGCTAACCCCACCCATCGGTGCTCTGAAGCCAGGAGTAGAATATTTGTTTCATGAGGATTTCAGCAGCCAATATTCATTCACGGCTGCTCAGAGGTCTCCTACAGAAAAGTCTAGGGAGGTGGTGGGTGAGGGGGCTACAGTTGAGAATCAAAATGTTTAGGGTTATGGGAATGCAAACTTTTTGGAAAAAATCCTAAGTTTTCAATGATGCCACACCTTCTCTCCCAACTCATAAGTTAATGTGTTAGAGGTCAGGATATCAGTCAAGGTGTGATCAGGGAAGCATGATGAGTAATGTGGGAAAATACAGACCTGCTATAGAGATGAGACGGTGAATAACGGTGGGAGCTGGTGAAGAGGGCTGTTAACTCTGCGTTCGGTGGGGGTCAAGCCTGAAGTCACTGTAGGTGGGCAGGCCAGGCAGTTAGGAAGAAATTCTGGGAAATGGAGTTCTGATAGCTAAGTTAACATGAAAACGCAAGCATCCTAGTGGTGGACTCAGAAGCACCAAGCAGCAGTTGTCTGGAGCTCCGTCATGGAGGCACCACTAAGCTAATATGTGTGTACCACTAAGCTAACACACAAGCACCACTACGCTAACACGCGTGCACCACTAAGCTAGCACACGTGCACTACGCTAACACGCATGCACCACTAAGCTAACACGCGTGCACCACCAAGCTAACACCCGTGCACTACGCTAACACGTGTGCACGACTACGCTAACACACGTGCACTACGCTAACACACGTGCACCACTAAGCTANTAACACGCGTGCACCACTAAGCTAGCACACGTGCACTACGCTAACACGCATGCACCACTAAGCTAACACGCGTGCACCACCAAGCTAACACCCGTGCACTACGCTAACACGTGTGCACGACTACGCTAACACACGTGCACTACGCTAACACACGTGCACCACTAAGCTAACACGTGTGCACTACGCTAACACACGTGCAGCACTATGCTAACACGCGTGCACCACTAAGCTAACACGCATGCACCACTATGCTAACACGCGTGCACCACTAAGCTAACACGCGTGCACTACGCTAACATGCATGCACCACTAAGCTAACACACGTGTGCCACCAAGCTAACACGCGTGCACCATTCCACGTGTGCCGGACACGTTTCTAAGCTCTTTGTATGTGTTCCACTCATTGAATCCTCGCGACACCCTATGAAGTAGTTGTTTTCATTATCCCTATGTCACAACGAGAAAGCTGAGAGATCATGAAGCTACTAAGTGACAGGCAAACCCTAGATCGACAGCAGGAATGCTAGGCAGTCTTTCATTCAGCTTCTCTAACAGCCTACCGTTCTTTAACCCCGAGGCTTGCTTTGTTTTGCTCTTCTGTTCTGAATCTCCTTGCCCCTCTCCCTGTGAGACTGGAGAGGCTCTGGCTGAGTTTTCTCGTGAGTGCTTTTCCTGGTGTGATCGTTCTTCCTCTCTTCCCTGCAGATCATTTGACTTCCCTGCGAGTCGGTTTTCACGGTCTAACAAATGAACTCCAATAGTGTCTAAACAACTTTCACTAACTCTTGCTTTGTCTCTGAGGGTTGGCTGAGAGTCTGCTGATCTAGGCTGGTATTACCTGAGTGGTTCTGCTTCAAGTTACAAGTCCAGATGGGCTTGGCATCTCACTGATTAGGGGCTCACGTCAGATCCACGCATATTGATTGCTGCTAGAAGGCAGTGCCTACACAGGACTGGCACTTCTCATGGTGACAGAAGAGGGAGAGAGAGACAGGAGGGCCAGGGACGACTCCTAACACTAGGCTCAAATCTTTGCACCACATTCTACGGGCCCAAGCGCAAGTCTGGGTCAGGGAGGCATAAATATAGATGGAGAACACAGATGGCGCAGTGTGTCTCCAGAGGAAGGGGGAGAATTGGAGTCGATCACATACATAATTTAATAACCCTGCTATTATTGAAAGGCGAGCAACTATCCTGAGGTTCTCCTTGGAATACATTTCTAGCTTGCAGAAGATTAACTTTCAGAAGAGAAACAGAAATGAGTGGATATCTCAGATCTGGAAAGCTGACTAAGTGGTCAACAGCCAGAGGAAAATTTTAGCTGCGTTCTCGGCTCTCTTCCCTACACCTCTAAGGCCAAATCTCACCCTTTGATATTCCATCCTGTATCTCTGTGACCCTCAGGCACACGTCCGTTTATTGATGTCATCAACATGTTGCTCTCCCTCCAGCATCAGTTCCGGTGTGTCTGTAGCCTGACCATTCTAGGTTCTCACCACCTTCCATTTCCTTTCCAGACATTTCCAAAGACATACATCCTCCACACACAGAAGCTGGACATGATTCTCAAGGATTTAAGGAAGAGACTGTGCCTCTCGGGAGAGAAGTCTGCTCCCTCCTTATGACTCAGGTGTGTCAGAAACTCAGGTTGACTTTTCTCACTTCCACGTCTTTGCATCCTGTATCCTCGTATTTATTTGTTCATGTGCCGCTTGTTTTAAAAAAAATATTTTGTGTCCATGGTGGGGCGTGTCAGCTCCATTTCTTCTCTTGGGTGAGCTTTATGCCTGTTTTTTCTTCTGGGAAAAAATTAAAAACATTTTTTTGGAGCTGAACTCATATTGGTCAGCTGAGTTCCCTGCAACAGGGGCAGCCCTCCTCCAAAAGAACTTCATCCTTATAAAAGTCTTAACAACAACAACCATAGCATCAAATCAAAACCCAACCCCATTACCAATTCCCCAGGATAGACAAGCTCCTGGAGGAAAACAATGCAGGCTGTCTTCACATTTTAACATGCACAAGGCCTGGCACAGTTGGAATTCAAATGATCTTTGTTAATTAAATGGGTAAATTCCAAACCTCTGTGACAGAGTCCATTGTGACAACGCATCTGAAAACAAGAACACTGCCAGGTTGAATCGCTGTGGATGTTATTTTCTAGGGAAAGTTCAATTCTAGGCAAAATTATGACATGGATAAACAATTCTCTGGATTTCAGAATCTTGACTCTGTAGGTCCCCCTCTTAAAACTCTATGTCCCTATATTCCTCTGGCTTATTCCCAGGGTGCAAAACAAACATAAATAAGCTTTAGAGCTATTTGTTTACTTTTTGTCCACAACAATTTATCTAGTATCTATTATAAGTCAAGTACTATGTAGGTTTTAGCGGTTAAAAAGTCAAATACAGCAGGGTACCTGCCTTGAGGCAGTTAATGGGGGATATGAACAGTACATATACATGTAAACATATAATGATTACACATCATGGCAAATTACCAAGTGCAATGGTAATCCAGAGGAGGCACCCCTAGTCCTTCCTGGAAGAGGTGACATCTGAGCTGATTCCTGGTAGATAAATAAGAGCTGGGGTGTGGCCCCAGCAGAGAGAATGGCAAGTCCAAGGACTCATGCTGAGATGTGTATAAGAGACAGGCACCAAGCAGCAGTTGTCTGGAGCTCCATCATGGAGGCACCACTACGCTAACACGCGTGCACCACTAAGCTAGCACACATGCACTATGCTAACACGCATGCACCACTAAGCTAACACGCGTGCACCACCAAGCTAACACCCGTGCACTACGCTAACACGTGTGCACGACTACGCTAACACACGTGCACTACGCTAACACACGTGCACCACTAAGCTAACACGTGTGCACTACGCTAACACACGTGCAGCACTATGCTAACACGCGTGCACCACTAAGCTAACACGCATGCACCACTATGCTAACACGCGTGCACCACTAAGCTAACACGCGTGCACTACGCTAACATGCATGCACCACTAAGCTAACACACGTGTGCCACCAAGCTAACACGCGTGCACCATTCCACGTGTGCTGGACACGTTTCTAAGCTCTTTGTATGTGTTCCACTCATTGAATCCTCGCGACACCCTATGAAGTAGTTGTTTTCATTATCCCTATGTCACAACGAGAAAGCTGAGAGATCATGAAGCTACTAAGTGACAGGCAAACCCTAGATCGACAGCAGGAATGCTAGGCAGTCTTTCATTCAGCTTCTCTAACAGCCTACCGTTCTTTAACCCCGAGGCTTGCTTTGTTTTGCTCTTCTGTTCTGAATCTCCTTGCCCCTCTCCCTGTGAGACTGGAGAGGCTCTGGCTGAGTTTTCTCGTGAGTGCTTTTCCTGGTGTGATCGTTCTTCCTCTCTTCCCTGCAGATCATTTGACTTCCCTGCGAGTC
>SJYA01004718.1:0-31589 GCA_006410615.1 Neotragus moschatus
CTCTAGTCTTTCCCATTCTGTTCTTTTCCTCTATTTCTTTGCACTGATCGCTGAGGAAGACTTTCTTATCTCTCCTCGCTATTCTTTGGAACTCTTCATTCAGATGCTTATATCTTCCCTTTTCTCCTTTGCTTTTCACTTCCCTTCTTTTCACAGCTATTTGTATGGCCTCCTCGTACAGCCATTTTGCTTTTTTCGCATTTCTTTTCCATGGGGATGGTCTTGATCCCTGTCTCCCATACAACTGCATGAACCTCCGTCCATAGTTCATATCCTACCTAGTCCCTTAAATCTATTTCTCACTTCCACTATATAATCGTAAGGGATTTGATTTAGGTCATACCTGAATGGTCTAGTGGTTTTCCCTACTTTCTTCAACTTCAGTCTGAATTTGGCAATAAGGAGTTCATGATCTGACCCACAGTCAGCTCCCAGGCTTGTTTTTGCTGACTGTATAGAGCTTCTCCATCTTTGCAAAGAATATAATCAATCTGATTTTGGTGTTGACCATCTGGCGATGTCCATGTGTAAAGTTACTACCCTTAGCGACTACTAATCAGCCCTGGAGGTAATGCTGTTTACAAAAGGTGCTGCTATAAAACCTAATTACTAAGTACAATGTCTGATTTTTGTTTAAAAGTAGTGGCCTTTCTCCTCCCTTTAGCAACAACATTATTTTTAGCTCAGAGGCTCCAGTATATTCTTATGACCTTTATTGTCCATTGTTACAATAAATAAAGGACAAAGGCATTTAAACAAAGCAGCTGTGTGGCCTGCAACATAACAGTTTATTTCTCACACCCTTGGAGAAAGAATGCTAGTTTCTGATTGCATTCTAGGGGATTACATGAAGTGAATGGTGTTCAGAAAATAATCGACTATCAGAACAACAAATCCTTGTGCTAGAAAAAATGCCTTCACTATCAGTGCTCTGAACATGCTCATTTCAGACATCTGCCCTTTATATATACTTTTCTCAATATCTACAACATGCAAGGTCCCTTCAATCTACCTGGTGAGCCCTCTTCACCCTCTCAGACTTCCAAACTCTTTTTTCAGCTGCATGTTGATCTTGATCTTCTTTCCTTAATAATCCAGTCTCTTTGTAAGAAAAATTAACTTTATTTAATCAAGTATTACAGTATAACAATATATTAATAGAATCAACATCTGTAAGTGAAAACTAAGTTGCTTTTAAAGGCTGAATTCTTAAAAACTATTTGAATTTCATTTAGTAACCATTATTATGTGTACTACGAAAAAACGCTGGTGCTAAATTTTTTTAAATTATCATTTCGCAGAAAATATTATCATTCCTGTTTCTTGCTCTGATTAGCTAAAACAGAAGTAGGTTCTGTACTGAAAGACAGTGTTTCAACTTTATATGGAATTAATTCTTTCAATTAATAATTGAAAGAATATTTTCTCAGTATATTTTCTAGTACTTTTCCCATCAATTAGAATTTGTCACTCCATTTAACTCTCGTAATTTAAAGACTCTGGAAAACCAGGGATAAGGGAGAAAACAATCTCATGAATCTACCAGTTCTGTTGAAAATTCTTATGCCAAATATATGTGACCTTGACTCAAACTAATACATAAACCCAATATAGTAGTAAATCAAACTTTTCTTTTTTAGAGTATTATTTTTGTGTTAGTATATTTAAAGATGATGTTCTACTTAAGTATTACAACTGGCCTATTATTGTTTGCTTTAAGTCTTAACATAAATTTCATACACTTAAAAGTGGTCATTAAGAGTTTACTTGTCACCACCAGCTTTCTCTGTGGTGGGTATGCATCAGGACAGTGAGAAAGTTTTCTTAGCAACAGGGAATTTTCTCTGCAATCTTGGTGTTGGCTCCCTCTACAGTAGACCACTTGTGGGTGTCCTGGGTCTCTTGCTTCCTATTGAATTTTCTAAAGTTCCTCCATCTTTCTGAAATAAGATACCATTTGGGACTCTTTGAGGGTGAGCTTCAGTTTTTAACTTGAGGTCTCCCTATATCTGAGCACCAGAGATAGCCATGTATACACTGTGTGCACCATTTTCTAATTCTATTTGTCTTCTTTCTTCATTATCAAGATCTTTGTCTTATGCAAGAATATTCTGTCACAGTTCCACCAAAAAGCTGTACTGACTACCCAGGTCATTCTCTCTCTCCTTCCCTACTAAGACTTATTCATGGATGTGGAATGGTTGATCCAACTTTACATTGTCAAGGCATAACTAAAAATACTCACCCATTTTAAAATACTTGCTTTATATCTCAAATCAGATACTTCTGACTACTTTCTATTTAATAATTAAATAATATATTATACTACTTCTTATAGTGCATTAATTCTTTTAGGCAGCTAGTAAGCACAATAGATTAAAAATGTAATAAAATGAAGTTATCTTATTTCTCTTCTATATGCCTTTCCCCTCACAAGTGGGGTGGTTGTCTTGTTCAAGCCCTTATATCATCTTACCTGTACATTCTGAAGTTACTGCAGATACAGTGCTCTTACCTAGTCCCTAAGTCATCATCCACACTTGCACCTGACTGATTTTTCTAAGCAAACATCTTCAGTTATCATGTCCTTCCTTAAAACTCCTTTTTGGTGTCTCGGGATAAAGTGAGATCTCCCAGCATTACACACAACCCTACCCCTGCACGCACAGTCTCATCTCTCACTGTGTGTTTGTACTGGCTAAAGGGACTTGCTTGCAGTCCTTGGATATGCCGGGCTATTTCACAGCCCTACTGCACCACGAGCCTAGAATGACCTTCCTATTTTCGTCTGTGTGAAGAACATCTATCACCTTTCAAGATATGGCTTAGGCATCAATTATTTTTATAAAGCTTTCCCTACCTCTCTCCTAGATGATCTCTTAACTAATCCCCTCCTTTCTTTCTCCTCTCCCTTACAATGTATCACAGGTATACTGTTCTCTAACAGCATCTCTAATACTTATTGTTCTGAGTTTTGTGCACAGCCATCTCCATCTCTAAAATTTAAATTTCAAGAGCATAGAGGGCATTCTATTTCTGTATTCTACCATAAAATAGCACTAAATAAATGCTAAAGACATAATGAAGACACCATTTAAAGGCAACAAGTTATTCTTAAGTTTTCTCAGCATCTGTTTTAAGCTGCAGACAGGCGCTTGTTAAAATCCACTGGACATCTCCACACATATGTCTTGCAAGTAACTTGATGGCAAAGTGGCCACAACAAAATTCATTATTTTCCCTGAAAGTTATTCCTCTACCTGCATCTCCTAAGTTAACCAATGACATCATGATCTACTCTCTGACCCAAACTAAAAACTCACCTTCCTACTTCTGGTTTATCCATCTTTTAGTCTATCACTCCTAGTCATCAGTTATCTTAATAAACAATATCTTTAACTGTGTTATTTTCCTACTCAAACACTGCATTCTATGGCTTATTCTGTTAATAGGATAAACTCAGACCATTTGGCAAGAACTCTTTCAATCTGGCAACACTTATCTTTCCAGCCTCATCTTTTGCAAATTTCTTCCATGGACCTTAATTTTAAACTCCACAGAATGTATAAAGACATGCAGGTAGGTGGGCAATAGAAAGCCATCTCTAATGGAAATATATATGCTTCCAGGTGTCAGAAGCAGGAAAAGAAAGCAAAATCCAATCATCTTGCCATATTTAAATGTGTTGGAGGGTAATGGTATTAATCTCTCTATGGAACTCTCATACACAGACGTACTACACATAGATGGAGAACAGGGAAAATGGATGGGTAACAGACAGCAATGACACAGTCTACCTGGTACTCAGAGGAGAGAGACAATGAACCAGGGGACCAAGAACAATCTATACAAACCTTTCTGATTTGGGAAGTAGGTATTCAGAAGATATAAAATGTCCTAAGGCTATCCAGTTGCCTCTGCTCCTGTTTAGAGGACATGCATTTTCTCAACACGTCAAAGAGATCGCTCTCATTGTCAGTTAATAAACTGGAATTCTAGTCTACCTAACTTGTCTCTTTTCCATGGATCTGAATAATCCCGAGTCGGT
Source organism: Neotragus moschatus (assembly GCA_006410615.1). Classification (NCBI taxonomy): domain Eukaryota; kingdom Metazoa; phylum Chordata; class Mammalia; order Artiodactyla; family Bovidae; genus Neotragus; species Neotragus moschatus. Next base: position 4,049 of record SJYA01004718.1, read on the forward strand.
ACACAATATCATCTTGTGAATATCAAATGCTAAGAACCATTTTTGAGGCAATGGTATATTGTCTAATATAATAGTAATACAAGCCTGAGGAACTCAAGGCTGCCAGCCAGTCTCTTCCAGTATTGCTTTAGCTGCAGACAGATATGCCTCTGCAGATATGCTAAAACTCAATTCATATCTTGCTGCTGTCAGGAGGATTCCTTAACAACCTCTGTCCCCAACCTAGTTAGTTGTTTTTGTACTCTCATCTAACCTAACTATGTTAGCTACCATATGATAGCTAACTGTAATATCTGACTGCTTCCCTACTAGCCTCTGAACTCCCTGCAGACTGATGTCATCTTTATTATGTGCTTTGCTCATAATAAGTGTGGATGAACCATGTGAATTCTTAATCCCGATTTGCAATACCTCAAACTCCAATATTTAAAAAGTCAAAACTCCAAATGAGTTTTAATTTATATTAATTTAAAAGAAAATAGTTGTCATAAAATACGTCAGAGGGTAAAAAATTATGGCAAAGCAGATATATTTACCTGTCAAACACAGAAACTGCTATTAGGAAGTCTAATTCAAACCTATTCTATTTGCCCTGTGTCACTCAATCCAATCTGTTAGCTTCCTATCTGTGCAATGGCATAACTACCATCAGTCTCATACCATTTCTGTGAGGATGAACAGAGATACTATACTTAAGAGACATCGCATTAAAAACTAGTTAAACAGACATCGCATTTAATCTAAGTAAATCTACAGAACCACGAAACAGCAAGAAATTGACTTGCCTTACCCTCCACTGGAAGCTTCCTCTCAGTACAGACCATGCATTTCTTCTCATGAAGTCTAGAAAAGCTGGTGAGCTCACTCCAGGATAAAAGGAAGGGACTACAAGAGCAGAACTTAGAGTGACTTTGTTTACCTTGGAGTCCTAATAAGTCTGTTTAGAAACATGGAACCTGTCTACACTTCTCCCTGAGATCTCCAAAATGATACTGGCTAGAGGACTTAAAAGGGGAGCTCTGCATTAACAAACTTGAAAACTTTCGAAATGAAGACTAATAAACAGGACCACGTTATCTTTGGAATGCTATTAGAAAATATGTAGCTATCTAAAATTCCCCTTACGTTCTTCCGGTTTCATTTCAGTTATTTTTTGTAGCCAATTTTTCCACGTTTGGCAGTCACAAGGCTCATGGGCTTCACCAAGGCACTCCCTGAAGAGGAAAACATGGAAAAGGCAATTTTAAAACATCCTTCATCAACATCAAGATAAAAGAGCAGGTGGGAAGTACTGTTTTGAATGTGAAGTTGAGAACACTGAGGCATAGCGGCCACTGAGAGATGGAGCATTTCAGCAGAGGAATGCAAGCATGACTACAGCTTGGCAGCACTAGGCCAGAGTTTTCCTTCAGCAGTGCATTTATTCACACATTTTAAAAAGCTCTAAACAGACTAACTAGTATTTATAATTTAGTCCTTCAACTTCCCAGGTGGTGCTAGTCGTAAAAAATCTTCCTACCAATGCAGGAGACAGAGGAGATGTAGGTTTGATCCCTGGGTGGGGAAGATAGCCTGGAGAAGGAAATGACAACCTTCTCCAGCATTCTTGCCTTCTAAATGCTGGCGTGCATTGTCATTTCCTTCTCCAGGGTATTTCTCTAATCCAGGGATCAAACCCGTATCTCCTGTGTTGCAAAAAGTTGGACACGACCGAAGTGACTTAGCAAGCAGGCAGGCCTTAAGAGCGGTAAAGATATTTTTATCAGTTAGGTTCTGTCTCACTAACAATTTAAATTTTTGCAATTCAAAGTGTGTTCCCCTGGGGAACAGCACTGCCATTACTTGGGAGCTTGTTTACCTGCAGAGGAGCAGATTGCATAAGACATACTGATTAGAATCTGCCTTTTCTCAAAATCACCATATGACCCTTTTGCATTTTAAAGTTTGGGAAATACTATTTTACATTACATTCTTGTCACTACTTTTACCTCTGAATCCCCAAGTAACAGCAAGGGCAATCTAACTTACTTTCAAGTGTTTGACAAATCCTAATTTTCGGTTCTATTGGCATTTGGCAAATTTTGATTTAAACAATAAAAACCATATCAATATATCATTTGTAACTTAATTATATATTATTTCTATAGGCATATAACAGTCAAATATTAAAAATGACAGAGCCTTTACAAACTGTTTAATTCAATATATTATACTCTATAGGACAAATTGTTACAGTTAATAACAAAATATAATTCTGGGGAAAGAAAAAGGCAATCTATAGGTGCCATCATCACCATTATCATCACCAGTGTCATTTTAAACAAAAATCTGATTTATAGTTTAGCTTTGTTAAGAAGACATGCCAACTGATAGGTAGAGTCTTACAAACAATTATAAGGTAACATTCCACTGTGTTAAGAATGTATCAATTCTACTTCATACCCATGGCTACTATTTTTGAAAAACAAGACAGAACAAGCGTATGGAAGAATGTGCAAGCCTATGGAAGAATGTGGAAAAACTGGAACCCCTGTGCATTGCTGGTAGGAATGTATGATGCAGATGTTATGAAAAACACTTTGGTATACTTCCTCAAAGAGTTTCAACAGGACTGAAAACAAGGACTCAAACTTTTATGCCAATGCTCATATTATTCACAATAGTCAAAAGATGGGAACTAAACTGTTCACTGACATATGACTGGATAAACAATGAACACATATACATATATATATACACACAGTGAAGTATTAGTCCTAAAAAGGTCTACACACACACACACACACACACACACACGAAATGTCAGTCATAAAAAGGAATGAGCTTCTGATACATGCTATAACATGGAAAGAATCTTGAAGACATGTTAAGTGAAATAAATCAGATACAAAAGGACAAATATTGTACAACTCCACTAGAATAGGGACATTCATGGAGACAAAAAGTAGAATGATGGTTACCAGGAGATGTGGCAGGGAGGCAGGATGGGGAGTTACTGCTTAATGGTTACAGAGATTTTGTTTGGGATGATAAAAATTTCCTAAAATGGATGGATGACAGTTTCACAACACTGAATGTACTTAATGCCATCAAATTATATACCTAAAATGATTACTACATACATCTTGAAAGAATAATTTTCTCAGATTTCTGATTATTGCCATATCTGGTATTTGGGAAATTTTTTCCAAAACTGGTTTTATATAGCTCCTTAGTAACTTAGCTATAATTTAACAGCCTTTAAAAAAAATACTGCATTGATTAAAAGTGGAAGTAGATGTATTTGGAATATATTTTAGCACATATTAAAGTCAACTCTGCTTTCATTTTACATTTCATTTTACAGAAATGTGAGGGATATCTGTGATAACTGTTCATTTTAATTTGACATATATATTAGAGTAAGAAATACGCCCCAGATCTAAGAACAGTATTTCCATGTGTTGCCTGAAAATGGAATCTAGAATCTATATTTCTCATGAATCATCAAAAAAACCCACATGAACATATATTTTCAATAAGTTTAGGATCTCCCTCCTCCCCCGGCATATTCACTATTTTTTTCTAGTAGAATCAGTATGACTGACAGTGCTGTCAGCACATTTTCTGACAGGAAAAAAAAAAAAAAAAAAAAGGAGAAAGAAGTCCTTTGCTTTCAAATAGAGTCTGAAAAAAATGGATGCCATGTCTTCAAAAGGCAGTACTTGCTTATTAGTGGGCTTGGCTCACTGAGGCCATGCTGCATTAGAGAGCAGTGTCAGTTTTTCTTTTCTAGAACCTCACAGGAGGGCACAGGTGCTTCCTCAATCGTTAGCCTAATCAGTATGATCATGTCTGAGTGTTACAGCCCGTTGGCACAGTTTCTACCACTTTACAATGCAATGCTAAGAGTGGGTATAAAAAGAAGCTTATAAATAAAGCAGGAGCTAGAGCAAAAACCGCGAATGAGAAAGTGTTGCCACTGAATACTACTAAGTTTCTCTGAAAACTAAGGCATAAGAGAAAACAAGCCTGAACTTCTTCAAAGCACAGTAATGACAATGTTGTCAGATGTTATTAGGTGACTGATAATCTAGATCTCGCCATGTGTGGGAAGAGAGAGTATTCTGATAGAAATAATGAAGATACTGGAAAGTTCTGCAGATATTGGAAAGCTAAATTCCTGAAGAAAGTGTTAACCAAGATACCAATGACTGGTGGCAAATACTTTGAGAAATTGTCATCATATAGGCTAGTGGGAGAAAGCGTTCTAGGTTCAGTTATTAAGGGCACAGAACTTGTTGGTGAACAAGTTAGAACAGAAAGGGCTATCCTGTGGTGGGAAGAAAAATGCCTACTCCCACCTTCCCTCCTGACAATGAATATATTCATTCTATCCAGGCAGACAGATCCTGGGGACAGCTCTTAGCTGATTCTGTCACATTTAGTTCTTAAAAAGAAGAAATTATTATTGGCATTTCTGATGGTTTTTGCAATCATATTTAGAAAATATTTTTGAACTTTTGGGAGAAAGAAAGAAGCAAACCCTGAATCACATGCTTTTATTTCCTAAAGATCTCTCTTGCAAAGCTTCCTTTTGCATGAGGCAGATTTTTTGTCTTTGAAACACGAGATAAGGGCAGCAGAATTCTACTTAGAACTTCTTTTTTTCTTAGAATTTCTGATTATAGGCAAAGCTTTGAATATAGTCAGTGAATATGAATAGGAAGCTATGTAAAAACAAAAAATGCCAATTAATGGTTAGAGAAGTGAAGCAATAGAAAAATCCCCCAAAATACATATATCATATACCTACATATATCAATCTTATAGCTTCAGGAATTTCAAAACACTGAAAAGTAACAAGGTTAAGTCTTGAATTGCTGTGTTAGAAAATGATACTATTTGCTAAGTCCTACCATCCTGCCACCAGGAGGAGTAAATAAGCGTGATCTTAAATCCACGTGGCCATTCACAGACTCCTTAAACTGGTATAAAATTCCAAGTAGGGCCTGTGACTTTGGCATATAGTTTCCCATGGAGATTGAGTATACCCAGCCTAATATTTTGGGTATAAGAAAGAGTAAGCTTCAATGTATGGCAAAACCAATACAGTATTGTAAAATAAAATAAAGTAAAAATAAAAATTTTTTAAAAAAAAGAAAAAAGAAAAAGAAAAAAAGAGTAAGCTGACATAGTTCTCTAAACACTACACTAGAAATGTACAGCTTATAGCATCATGAATGTGTATGCATATGTATGTTCTACAATCTAATCTATCTTGGTAGGTTTCTCTATTAGTTTCCATATTTTCAGTTAATCCAAATTTGCTACCTATAGCATACAAAGAGAGGTGGGGAAGAATACAAGAACATAAAAGCTAATCCTGAGTAAAAAACTAATAAAAACTAGACCACAGAAACCAAAGTTTATTGTCTTATCTTCTAAATATTTTACTAATTTGTGTTTTCTATTTTCTAAACATTTTACTAATGTATGGTTTCCATTTTTGTAGGCTCTTCAAAAAACCTCTTAATCAGTTTTTTCTATACCAGGGAAGCTTACACGAACCAAAGAGCTCAGAAAATGATTTTCCAAAGAATAGTACATAATTAGTAACATTCTAGGTGGAGTGCTTGAAGGTACTAGAACTTAAGTTTCTCAAGAAACTAACTTCAAATAAGTTCTTTTATTTTCTTATTTTAAATACTCTTACTTTAAATAAAGTAGACTCATATTCATCTAAGGATAATTTATCTACAATTAAGTTTATGTATATTCATTAACTCACTTCCCATTTCTGTTGCTGGATCCTCATCTCTTCTGCTGGAGTAATGAGGTGGAATTAAGGGTCAACCATTGAATAATAAAACATGTAAAATAAGAAATCTGTTGCTGCTGTTCAGTTGCTAAGTAGTATCTGACTCTTTTGTGACTACATGGACTGGAGCCTGCCAGGCTCCTCTGTTCATGGGATTTCCCAGGTTAGAATACTGGGGAGGGTTGCCATTTCCTCCTCCAGGGGATCTCCCCAAGCCAGGGGTCAAAATCACATCTCCTGCACTGGCAGGCAGGTTCTTTACCACTGAGTCACTTCAGTTTAGTTCAGTCGCTCAGTTGTGTCTGACTCTTTGAGACCCCATGGACTGCAGCACGCCAGGCCTCCCTGTCCATCACCAACTCCTGGAGTTTACTCAAACTCATGTCCATCGAGTCGGTGATGCCATCCAACCATCTCATCCTCTGCCGTCCCCTTCTCCTTCTGTCTTAATCATTCCCAGCATCAGGGTCTTTTCAAATGAGTCAGTTCTTCACATCAGGTGGCCAAGTATTGCAGTTTCAGCTTCAGCATCAGTCCTTCTAATGAATATTCAGGACTGATTTCCTTTAGGATGGACTAGTTGGATCTCCTTGCAGTCCAAGGGACTCTCAAGAATCTTCTCCAACACCACAGTTCAAAAGCATCCATTCTTCAGTGCTCAGCATTCTTTACAGTCCAACTCTCACATCCATATATGACTACTGGAAAAATCATAGCCTTAACTAGATGGACCTTTGCTGGCAAAGTAATGTCTTGCTTTTTAATAAGCTGTGCCACTAGGGAAGCCCAAAAGTAAAAATTAGGCATGTGTTTTTTAAATGTTGTGAAAAACTACCACATGTGGATACAGGTATATGGATATACTCTAAATATTTACTTAGTATTTTGTTGCTATTTTACTTGTTGAATCTGATTTAGTTATGAAAGTAGTAAACACTATTTTTCTTTTATTAATCACTATATTCGAGCAGTTAGCATAGAAGCCTAGCAAACTTTTTTGGTAAAGGATCAGATAGTAAATATTTTGAGTTTTGCAGCCACATGGTCTCTGCTACAACTACTCCATACTGTCACAGTCTAAAAACAGCCATAGACGATAGGTAAACAAACTGACGTGAGCAGGTATGGCTGTATTCTAACAAAACTTTATTTTAAAAAATTGGTGCAGATACTACATTGTTGACACCTGACCTAGAATTCACTGCTATATATAGGTTGGCAGTTCAAATAATAATTTTAGCTAATGATAATGACGATGAGTGTAAGAAATAGATCTTTCATGGTAGGGACATTTGCATAACTATGCCTTTTTACCATCTAGCAGTGCTACAATTTGACTTTGGATTCTGATAGGTATACTAAATAAAGATTAGCGTTTTATATCCACCTCAAATATATTCTGGCATATGTAATAAATCTGGAAATGAGTAAAAAGCATTACAAATACTATTTCTTCCTCTGATCATTAAACAAAAAACAAAAGTTGTTATAATTGAAACTACTCTGAATAAAGTATAATGCTGATGTTAGACAAACACACAGCCAACTGACTACACATACTGACTATACATTCATTACTGATTTATCATCAGTTCATACTTACTAAGTACTTATCAGGCACGAGAAATTATATAAAACAGAAGATACATCAAGTGGTTTCTAACTGGGACTGTGCAACAGAATCACATGAGTTTTTTCTCCAAAATCCACTAAATCAGAATTTCACTTGTTGGGGTCTAGAATGAAAATATGGAAAAGCTGTCTTATATTAAACTCTGGGCATCCCTGGTTAAGTATCACTGCTAGACACTCCTACTTTAAGAAAAGATATCAAACTAAATATTTTCTAATCTAAGGTCAATAATTTGGTATTAAAGTTCAAGTTCATGGGTTCTAGCATCAAACAGAGATGAATTCTAATCTCATTTCTGCCAGTTCCTAGCTAAATAACCCAGGGCAACCACCCTGCGTCTAATTTTCCTTATCTGTAAAATGGGTATAATAACAGCATTCCATTCATAGCACTGTTGGGAGAATTCAATATTTGAAAATTTTGACAAGGTGGTTGGCACATATCAAGCACACCGTAAATGTAAACAATCACCACTGTATGCATTTTTTAATGAATAATAATGGTATCAAAAACACTACAACTTAAAGGCATGATTCAGAGTATAAAGTCTTTTTAAAAACTGTCAGAAAGGTGACTAAGCTATTCCAACTTGTCCTGTACTGACCAGCAGAAGAGGTGTCCTTTTCCACAGTCCACAGCAGGAGCTCTGAGCAAGGGGAAGCTGAGTGTATCAGACCCAGAGGTGTTTGACCCTTGTTTTGTCAGTCTGACTGCTCTTTCACAGCCTGGAGTAGGACACCATTTAATGGCAGGATTATTTTCAACAAAGGCCTGTTTAAACAGCAATAACAAAACATAAAAAAATATTTTAACTTTCAATTCTAACAGAGTGTACCCTATGTCACTTTACTTCAGAAAGAATGAAATGAAACAGAATGAAATGAAAAAACAAAGAGTAGTCAGTTTCAAGAAATACTCAAAACAGTACTGGAATGTACTGAATAAGAAGGAAAAAATGTGGCAATTACCTTAGTAATAATTTTTAAAATTTATGTATTATTTAATCTAAGAACCAAGTAGATTGATGACAGAGTAAAAATGCACCTATTCATACAGAAAATGTGTAATTTAAAAATGTTTTCTCACAATATGCCACTTTTCTGATGGAAAATAGTTATAATAAATAGAATCTTAATTGAGGATTAGCTGTATTAGAATAATAAATTTCTACATGGTACTTTAATAATAGATAAAAATCAATATTACAAACACACAGTTATCATATGAACCAGTAATTCCACTTCTACAATATATACCCCAAATAATTAAAAGCAGGGACTGGAATAGATATTTGTACACCCATATGCATAGCAGCATTACTGCTGCTGCTGCTGCTAAGTTGCTTCAGTCGTGTCCGACTCTGTGCGACCCCACAGATGGCAGCCTACCAGGCTCTGCCGTCCCTGGGATTCTCCAGGCAAGAACACTGAGTGTGTTGCCATTTCCTTCTCCAATGCTTTAAAGTGAAAAGTGAAAGTGAAGTCGCTCAGTCGTGTCCAACTCTTGGCGACCGCATGGACTGCAGCCCACCAGGCTCCTCCGTCCATAGGATTTTCCAGGCAAGAGTACTGGAGTGGGGTGCCATTGCCTTCTCCGAGGAGCATTACTAACAGTAATCAAAAGGCATAAACAACTCAAATGTCCATGGATGAAAGTGTGGATAACCAAAATGTGCTACATACATTATGAAGTACTTTTACATTACTGTGCAACCATCATTACCCTTCATGGTTAGAATTTTTTTCATCATCCCAAACTGAAACTCTGTTTCCATGAACACAAATGCCCCATTTCCCCTTCCCATAGCCACCAGTAAGCACTGTCCTACTTTCTGTCTCTGTGTTAGCACATACAAAATGTGCTCAATCTTAAAAAGAAATTCTGATACATGCTACAATGTGAATGAACCTTGAAGACATTAGGCTACGTGTAATAAACCAGGCACATAAGGATAAATACTGTGATTCCACTTACATGAAATAACATAATATTATATGGATATAATATGGTTTACAAGGACAAACACTGTATGATTCTACTTATATGATTCCACCAGGCTTCCCTGGGTCAGGAAGACCCTCTGGAGTAGGAAATGGCAACTTACTCCAGTATGCTTGCCTGAGAAATCCTATGGACAGAGGAGCCTGGCAGGCTCCAGTCCATGGGTTTCCAAGAGTCAGACATGACTTAGTGACTAAACCACCACCGCCACCACTTATATAAGATGCCCAGAAACACACAGAGAAAGAAAGTAGAACAGTGCTTACTGGTGGCTATGGGAAGGGGAAATGGGGCATTTGTGTTCATGGAAATAGGGTTTCAGTTTGGGATGATGAAAAAAATTCTAACCATGAAGGGTAATGATGGTTGCACAATAATGTAAAAGTGCTTCATAACAACAAATTGGTCACTTAAATGTGTTTAAACTGGTAAAGTTTATGTGTATTTTATCACAATAATGAAAAATGTAAAAAAAAAAAACAATATTATGATACTTTCTACGTTAAAGAAATAGCAGGACTTCTTTTTTAAAAATATATTAGGGTTCAGACTAAAAAAATCTGAACATGCTTGTTAAATTCCACAAAAAAGATTTGCATATAGTAATGAATAACTCCTGAGTGAAAATAAAGAAGATAAGGGAAAAAGAAGATGAAATAAACATAATTTATTATATGAAATGATTACTTGAAATATAAAAAAAATCCATAGATTTCCAGGTTGATAATCTTTATTTCTAAATATTTATACTGAGGAGTAAAAATACATCATTTAGAAAATTTAAAACAGCTACTATTTAATATGAATGTTTTTTTGACCAATTAGTTACAAAAGTTCAACATGCAAATCAACAAATATTTCTGCACAATAGTTTTATTTTCTGGTAAACTACTATTGCCACTTTTCACTTTTACCTCTATCATAATTATAAAACAATACTTTAGCTTAAAACTTTAATCTAGGCCAACTGAGAGACAAAAGTCAGAGTTCATTACTTTGCTTTCAAAAACAGAACAAAAAACTAAAATTTTTAATATAGGTTTAATAAAATTTAAATTGTAGAGATTACACAGATAATTGGCAACATACCTTAATATCAAACTGTAGGTATCGTTTGTCCATCTCCTTAGAAACTACACTTTCTATTATATCCACAGGCACAAGTTGGAAGCAATCATACGCAGGGCAGAAAATGTTATGAGCTTCACCTTCTTGAATTTTCAGATTCAAAAACCTAATAAAATTGTCAATTGATAGAAAAAAAGCAAGGATACAATTTATTTGCACATTCTAAGAATTTTTCCTGATGCTGAATTTTCTGTTAAGAGTATGATTAAAACACAACAATAAACAAAGTGTGCAATATCAACTGTAACACATTAACTCAAATAATTCATAAACACTGAGCACTTATTATCTGCCCAGCCATTCACTATATGACTATTTATTTATATGCATCTATGTTTTATACATTTTTTACATTTGTTTGCTTTGTCCTCTTTGAAAGCTTGAAACAATATATTTAAGAGTAAAAATTTAGAAATAAGTGATTTAGAAAGGTCACATTTGATTCTCAATATTCTACACCTTTAAAAAAAGACAGCAATGGTATAGAATTAAGCCACACAAAATTCAAGAGATTTTTGAGATGGCACTGTAATATAGTGTAACTTTAAGAAGAAAAGGTTTTCTACTTATATTTTATTTAGATAAACATTAAAATGTGTTTAATGTCCTACTCTAGGCACACTGGTTGAAGTAGTAGGGAAAAGGCATCCTAGAAAGTGAAAGGAATCTAACCCAAGGTCAATTAAATAGTCAAGAGCAAGATTTGGAATTAGAGAATTCCAGGTCTGCTGCTAACAAGTTGTATGATCTTAAGTAATTATCATGTAACTGTTCTGTACCTCAATTTCACTATCTATAAAATAGAGACAACATGTACTTCCCAGAGTTGTTTTCAGATTATATGATATAATGTATGTGAAATATCTACATGGTGCTGGGCACAGAATAAAGAATTACAAAATTTTACTGAGAGTTTGATTATTAATAATATTTCCCATGGAAAAAGAAGAAAGAAACTTTTGAAGTGTGAATTTCCCTTGCCTGAGGAGATATATATTAAAAAAAAAAAAAATCACTAAGAATGATGTCAAAGACCTTATAGTCTACGTTTTGTTCTAGAAGTTTGTGGTTTCAGGTCTTACATTAAAGTCCTTTAATCCATTCTGAATATATTTTTATGCACGGTATATGAAAACAGTCCAGTTTGATTTTTTTATACATGACTGTCTAGTTTGCCAAGCACCATTTACTGAAAATATGAATACTGTCTCTTCTCCATCGTATATTCTTTCCTCATTTGTCGCAGATTAATTGCCCATGTAAGTGTGAGCTCACTTCAGGGCTCTTTTATTCTGTCCCATAGAGTTATGTGTTTTTGTGCCAGGACTGTACTGTTTTGATAACTGAAGCTCTGTTGTTCTTCAGTTGCTCGGACATCCCTGGCTCTTTGCAGCCCCATGGACTGCTACACACTAGGTTTCCCTATCCTTCCCTATATCCTGGAGCTTGCTCAAACGCATGTCCATCGAGTCGGTGATGCCATCCAACCATCTCATCCTCGGTCACCCCCTCTCATCCTACAAACTATATTTCCCAGTATCAGGGTCTTTTCCAATGAGTCAGCTCTTTGCATCAGGTGGCCAAAGTACTGGAGCTTCAGCTTCAGCATCAGTCTTTTCAATCAATATTCAGGGTTCATTTTCTTTAGGATTGACTGGTTTGATCTCCTTGCAGTCCAAGGGACTCTCAAGAGTCTTCTCCAACACCACAGTTCAAAAGCATCAATTCTTTGGTGCTCAGCCTTCTTTATGTCCAACTCTCACATCCATACATGACTGCTGGAAAAACCATAGCTTTGACTATATGGATCTTTGTAGTAATGTTTAAAATCAGGGAGTGTGACAAATTTAACTTCATTCTTCTTTCTCAAGATTGCTTTGGCCTTATATTAAGGGTCTTTTGTATTTCCATACAATTTCTAGAATTATTTGTTCTAGTTATGTGAAAAATGTCCTCAACAATTTTTAATAGTGTAAAGGGATGCTGAGACTAAAAATTTGAGAACTGCTAACTACAAAGTTGCTTTTTCAACAAAGCAGGAATCGCTTCCTTTTAGCTCTGAACAGGTTCCCTGTGACGTCAAATGTAATTTATCTTAATAGTCCCCTGTCACAGTGCACAATGCACACAGATATAGTTAATATATGATGATGTTTTAAAATTTTATGTATTCTAAATACATCAGCGTGGTGCTGCAGTGCCGAATGGCTGAGAGGAGCTACGCCACAACCAAGGTCAGTAGCGGTGGCTGTGATGAGATACCCCACGTCCATAGTAAGGAGCAGCTGCTATGCATTGCTGGAGCACCCGTGAAAAGACATCCCATGTTCAAGGTAAGAGAAACCCAAGTAAGACAGTAGGTGCTGAAAGAGGGCATCAAAGGGCAGACAGACTGAAACCACAATCACAGAAAACTAACCAATCTAATCACATGGACCATAGCCTTATCTAACTCAATGAAACTAAGCCATGTGTGTGGGGCCACCCAAGACGGGTGGGTCATGGTTGAGAGTTCTGACAAAATGTGGTCCACTGGAGAAGGGAACAGCAAACCACTGCAGTATTCTTGCCTTGAGAACCCCATGAACAGTATGAACAGGCAAAATGATAGGACACTGAAAGAGAAACTCCCCAGGTCGGTAGGTGCCCAATATGCTACTTGAGATCAGTGGAGAAAAACTCCAGAAAGAATGAAGGGATGGAGCCAAAGCAAAAACACCACCCAGATGTGGATGTGACTAATGATAGAAGCAAGGTCTGATGCTGTAAAGAACAATATTGCACGGGAATGTTAGGTCCAGGAATCAAAGCAAACTGGAAGTAGTCAAACAGGAGATGGCAAGAGTGAACGTTGACATTCTAGGAATCAGTGAACTAAGATGGACTGGAATGGGTGAATTTAACTCAGATGACCATTATATCCACTACTGTGGGCAGGAATCCCTCAGAAGAAATGGAGTAGCCATCATAGTCAACAAGAGTCAGAAATGCAGTACTTGGATGCAATCACAAAAACAACAGAATGATTTCTGTTCATTTACAAGGCAAACCATTCAATATCACAGTACTCCAAGTCTATGCCCCAACCAGTAACACTGAAAAAGCTGAAATTGAATGGTTCTATGAAGACCTATAAGACCTTCTAGAACTAACACTCAAAAAAGAAGTCCTTTTCATTAGCGGGGACTGGAATGCAAAAGTAAGAAGTCAAGAAACACCTGGAGTAACAGGCAAATTTGGCCTTGAAATACAGAATGAAGCAGGGCAAAGGCTAATAGAGTTCTGCCAAGAGAACGCACTGGTCTTAGCAAACACCCTCTTTCAACAACACAAGAGAAGACTCTACACATGGACATCNGAACTAAAATGGACTGGAATGGGTGAATTTAACTCAGATGACCATTATATCTACTACTGTGGGCAGGAATCCCTCAGAAGAAATGGAGTAGCCATCATAGTCAACAAGAGTCAGAAATGCAGTACTTGGATGCAATCACAAAAACAACAGAATGATTTCTGTTCATTTACAAGGCAAACCATTCAATATCACAGTACTCCAAGTCTATGCCCCAACCAGTAACACTGAAAAAGCTGAAATTGAATGGTTCTATGAAGACCTATAAGACCTTCTAGAACTAACACTCAAAAAAGAAGTCCTTTTCATTAGCGGGGACTGGAATGCAAAAGTAAGAAGTCAAGAAACACCTGGAGTAACAGGCAAATTTGGCCTTGAAATACAGAATGAAGCAGGGCAAAGGCTAATAGAGTTCTGCCAAGAGAACGCACTGGTCTTAGCAAACACCCTCTTTCAACAACAAAGGGGAAGACTCTATACATGGACATCACCAGACGGCTAACACCGAAATCAGACTGATTATATTCTTTGCAGCCAAAGATGGAGAAGCTCTATACAGTTAGCAAAAACAAGACCGGGACCTGACTGAACTCCTTATTGCCAAATTCAGACTTAAATTGAAGAAAGTAGGGAAAACCAATAGACCATTCAGGTGTGACCTAAATCAAATCCCTTACGATTATACAGTGGAAGTGAGAAACAGACTTAAGGGACTAGATCTGATAGACAGAGGGCCTGATGAACTATGGACAGAAGTTCATGCAATTATACAGGAGACAGGGATCAAGACCATCCCCAAGAAAAAGAAATGCAAAAAAGCAAAATGGCTCTCTGAGGAAGCCTTACAAATAGTTGTGAAAAGAAGAGAAGTGAAAGGCAAAGGAGAAAGGAAAGACATACCCATTTGAATGCAGAGTTCCAAAGTACTGCAAGGAGAGATAAGAAATCCTTCCTCAGTGATCAATGCAAAGAAATAGAGGAAAAGAACAGAATGGGAAAGACTAGAGATCTCTCCAAGAAAATTAGAGATACCAAAGAAACATTTCATGCAAAGATGGGCTCAAAAAAGGATAGAAATGGTATGGACCTAACAGAAGCAGAAGACATTAAGAGGAGGCAGCAAGAATACACAGGAGAATTGCACAAGAAAGATCTTCATGGCACAGATAATCACGATGGTGTGATCACTCACCTAGAGCCAGACATCCTGGAATGTGAAGTGAAGTGAGCCTTAGAAAGCATCACTACAAACAAAGCTAGTGGAGGTGATGGAATTCCAGTCGAGCTATTTCAAATCCTGAGAGATGATGCTGTGAAAGTACTGCACTCAATATGCCAGCAAATTTGAAAAACTCAGCAGTGGCCACAGGACTGGAAAAGGTCAACTTTCATTCCAATCCCAAAGAAAGGCAATGCCAAAGAATGCTCAAACTACCGCACAATTGCACTCATCTCACACACTAGTAGAGTAATGCTCAGAATTCTCCAAGCCAGGCTTTAGCAATATGTGAACTGTGAACTTCCAGATGTTCAAGATGGTTTTAGAAAAGGCAGAGGAACCAGAGATCAAATTGCCAACATTTGCTGGATCATCGAAAAAGCAAGAGACTTCCAGAAAAACACCTATTTCTGCTTTATTGATTATGCCAAAACATTTGACTGTGTGGATCACAATAAACTGTGGAAAATTCTTCAAGAGTTGGGAATACCAGATCACCTGACCTGCCTCTTGAGAAATCTGTATCCAGGTCAAGAAGCAACAGTTAGAACTGGAACAACAGACTGGCTCCAAATTGGGAAAGGAAGACATCAGAACTGTACATTGTCATCCATTTTTTTTATGATGCCACCCATCATGAGAAACACTGGGCTGGATGAAGCACAGGCTGGAATCAAGACTGACTGGAGAAATATCAGTAACCTCAGATACGCAGATGACACCACCCTTATGGCAGAAAGTGAAGAAGAACTAAAGAGCCTCTTGATGAAAGTGAAAGAGGAGAGTGAAGAAGTTGGCTTAAAGCTCAACGTTCAGAAAATGAAGATCATGGCATCTGGTCCCATTACTTCATGGCAAATAGATGGGGAAATAGTGGAAACTGTGGCTGACTTTATTTTGGGGGGCTCCAAAATCACTGCAGATGGTGACTGCAGCCATGAAATTAAAAGATACTTACTCTTTAGAAGGAAAGTTATGACCAACCTAGACAGCATATTAAAAAGCAGAGACATTACTTTGCCAACAAAGGTCCGTCTAGTCAAGTCTATGGTTTTTCCAGCAGTCATGTATGGATGTAAGAGTTGGACTATAAAGAAAGCTGAGTGCAAAACAATGATGCTTTTGAACTGTGGGTTCAAGAAGAGTTTTAAGAGTCCCTTGGACTGCAAGGAGATCCAACTAGTACATTCTAAAGGAGATCAGTCCTGAGTATTCACTGGAAGGACTGATGCTGAAGGTGAAATTAGAATACTTCGGCCACCTGATGGAAAGACCTGACTCATTTGAAAAGACCCTGATGCTGGGAAAGATTGGAGGCAGGAGAAGGGGACAACAGAGGATGAGATGGTTGGATGGCATCACCGACTCAATGAATATGAGTTTGAGTAAACTCTGGGAGTTGGTGATGGACAGGGAGGCCTGGCGTGCCTCAGTCCATGGGGTCAAAAGAGTTGGACCCGAGTGAGCAACTGAACTAAACTGAAATACATCAGAGCATGCTTAACTATTTCTGGAGAATTAAATGACAGAACCCAAAAGACCTTACTGAAGACAAGATAATTTCTCTGTGAGCCAGCCTATCAACTGTCAGCAACATACAATTTCTCACTAAATTTAGAAGTATAACATAATGTTGATAAATGTTAGTAAAAGAGGGAAATCTGGATTGAACTTGACTTATATTTTTATCTTTAGGTCAGCTTCACAGTTTATATCCTAAGCTCCTACTCCACTGTTCATTATTGAGCTTAGTAAGATTCTAATAACCAACATTTACTGAGTGGTTACTATGTGCCAGGCACTGTTCTAAGCATTTTACATGTACTTAGCCGTTTAACAATTAACTGGAAACAGTCCTATAAAGTAACACCACCGTTACCATTTTATAGACTAGGAAATTGAGGCACAGGGAGGTTACTGCTTACTTAAATCAACAACTAATAGGTAGCAGAAAGGATATTCTAGGTTGGACAGAAAAAGACTATTTTTTCTTTCATTTAAGCCCTTGGCATAGATTCAAAGCATATGTATGGACTGATGAGGTAAGGGAGTAGAGAAGAGTAAGATAAGAGGTTTTCAAACTATCTAAGGGCCTTTAAAAATTCTTCCTTGCTTCTTAGACTGGGGAGTTTCTTCTCTATGTGCCGATGGAAGGACTGCAATTAATTTTAAAATTGTTTCATTCACAGAAGAATCACTCAATCTGGAACATGTTTTACTGATACTGCAGATACTTGACTGGACAAGAACTACCTGGTAGGAGTGAGGAGAGCACCAGGTGGGCTGATAAGGGACCATGGAAAACAACAATCAGTCTTTCAAATTTAAATCTTATCACTAATTTCTCACAGCTAGTCTGTCATGAGTATAGGAGATGGTTCCTGTGATAGCAGTTTGGCGAGGAAGGTCAAAAAAATTCAAAAAAAAACTCAAGTAAATCTCTTAGGGGGACTCAATTTTATAGAGAAATGAAGGTCAACAATATCAAACTTGGTAGAACCCAAGTAATACTTCCTAATGCAATTCAGTTGACAATTTTAAGCTACATAAAGTACTAAACCTATGGAGGGTTTTCTGTGCTCAGAACTAGGTCAAAGTTTGCTTTGTGTTATGAGCTCCGACCCTTGCCAATTAATTTATCTGTTTCAACTGCATCGATTTGATCCCATCTAATTAGACTCAACAGTAGAATCTAATCTATGTTTTAAAAAGAAAAACCAGATAATTTTATTTATTCTGATTTTTAAAAACCCTTTTAAAAAGGTTCTTTTATTTTCCCCTCCAAAAAAATCTTGCCTTATATCCCAATTTGGAAAACAGATAAGAAAAAAGGTGCTGTGCTGTGTGCTCAGTCATGTCTGACTTTTGCGATCCCCCGGACCACAGACCACCAGGCTCCCCTGTCCGTGAGATTCTCCAGGCAAGAATGCTGGAGTGGGCTGCCATTTCCTTCTCCCAGAAAGGCAGAAAGAAGATCAGTGTTTGCCCACAGACGGGAAGTGGAGCGGGGTGGTGGCGGTGGTGGTGCAAGTGTAAGATGGAAGTAGGAAGAGACGGGTGGGATGGATTTCAGGGAGAAATGAAGAAACATTGGGGGGTAATGAATATAGTCATTAACTTGATTGTTTCATGACATTGTATGGTATATGGAGTCAGAGCTTTTTGAATTATTTAATTTGAATATGTGGCTTACTGTATGTTAATTATATTACAACACAGTTACTAATAAAAGAAAACCAGGAAATGTCTTCAGGTCCTTGTCTCACCCCACATGGTGCTCCCCAACTCCCTACACTTGGTACCCAGTTTTAAAAACTTTTATATAGTTTGAAAGAATAGTTTTAAAACTTTTGTCTTAAATACTAATGACATGCCTTGTTTAGGTCATCAATCAATAGACTTATGTGTCTCCAGGGATAACCTGATATCATATTGCTCATCACACTGATCATCTTCATTCTGTTTATAAACCTCTCTTGAAAAGTACATTAGAGTAAAATTAGTTGATGGCGAGAAAACATAAATTGGCAAGGTAATGAGGAGAACAGAGATACACATGAGAAGGAAAATAAAATTTCAATTTGTAATATAGACCAATCATACCTAGAAGAGACATATAACTTTGAACTGATTAGAAAAGAATTTTAAATATCCATATTCTTATATCTGCTTTCTTCCCCACAGTCCCTCACATTGAGCTAAATAACCTTAATTACTAAGTTAAACAATTTATAAAATTAATAGATGGGAAGACAGCAAAATAGAAACAAAATTCTTGTTTAGTAGCAAAATATAATACATTTCAGTGTAACTCTAAAACCAATATAAATAATCCATATCATTAAATGTTGAAAGCAAGCAGTTTTACTGCCAAATCTGAGTGCTATCCTGCAGTAAGAAATACGAAGTTGCACATATACTCACGACTCCCAGCATCCTCTACAGAAGTCATGTCCACAGGGCATGTCCACTGGGTCTTCAAATACTGAAATACTGCACATACAAATATCACACTGAAAATGAAGAAGAAAAATGATTTCAACAAAGTCATACTCTTGATGGAGAACATTCCTTTGTTCATTAATTCATGGTAAAAAATGCCAGTAATTATATAAAGTGTTTCAAAATTATAAGGGAAGTTAAAATTACGGTGCCTATCTCTGACTAAATAACAGATATTACGCTTACCTCATTATAAATTACTGTGGGATTGAAATGTTTTAATGCAAAAGTTAAATTCTTAAATTCTAAACTTATGTGCAACTATTTTTTTTGAAAGGAAACATAAGAAACAAATCATTACAATCTATTCAGGTCAAGATCAAATTGCTCCTTGTGAGATAACCACTTCAATATGGTGTCCTTCACCCTATACTCAACCCAGAAAATCTACAAAAATAAAAAGTAACTTTATTTTTCAACACAGCAACTCAGCATATTCAGAGTAGCAATTTAAGTATTTCTACCCAGCGAACCATGCTACAAAGCTTTGTATCTTCTACATATAACTAGGAGAATCAAACTTTAAAATGTTACAGATGTGAATTACAGAAGTAGGATGCTGTTTTCTAAGAAGGTCTAGATAAAATCTGGAGTACTTTCATATTTATCATGTATTTTGAGCAGCTGAATTATTCAAGAAACATAAAAATTGCCTATATCAGTGCATCAATGGTATGACAATTAAAAATGGACACTACAGCAGTACTGTGTCTCAATAAAACACAAATATTTATTATGGAGATGTAGCTGGATGAATAACTCCAGAAGCTTCATTGAAACACAGTTATCAACATATTATAAATGCATTCTGAAAAATATAAAAAATATTTTTATATTTTTGGTTTTAGGTGCCTAACACAAACTCAACTTTTAACATTTGAATATGGCGTATTCAAAACTGTAAGTAACTGGAGCTTTTCAGTGAAAATATCATAAACAGTTTTGCCAAAACCTTTAATGTTTCCTGTTTTAAGAGAGAAAAGAAAGCCCACTTGTTTTTCAATCTATAACTCAGAGATCACAAAAAAAGTCTCTGATAATAAATATTTAACCAAAGCATGAAATAATTGAGCCCTTTAGGCAGGGTACAGGATTCAATAATAAGAATACAACTAGAGGCTCCATGAAATAACGTTAAATTTAAAACTATGAGAAGTACACTGAGTACAAAACCGTACCAAACTGGTATCCAAATCACCAGGTGATAAACTTAATTCATCTGGAGAAGTGACGGAAGAGCGGGTCGTCCTTGGCGTTCTTGGAGAAGGGAGTGTGTCCCAGGCGTTATACCCGCTTGGCGGTGGTGTTGGCATCTGAACACGTGATCGCTGGCAGCAGTTCTCTGGGTTGGACATCCAAGCTTCAAGTAATTTCTCCCTGTCCCAGTCTTTAAGACAAATGGAATAGACATCTCAAATAACAGAGAAACACGGTGCTGTTTTAAGAGCTTTATAATAACAAAAGAGAGACTAAATCACACGGCTATGGGTCCTCTAGGAAGAAAAGTTATTTGTTAGCGAAGTTGCAATTACAAATGACATATTTGGGCATGTTATATCCATTCATATTTTTAAACAAAACTGAAACTTTTATAATTTACCATGGCTTACCACCATGTCAATATTTAACAAGATGGCCAAAAATTTCAGGCATTTCTACTCATAATCAAAAGTGGTGGCTCATGCATCATTGGAATTTACTAAATTTTTATTGGTAAAGGTTTGATTAAGCCATTTCATCTTTCAAGAATGACATATAACTTCACAATTGGCCTCACTGCTATCAACTTGTAAAATTTTACATGGTTCATAATAAACATGTCAAAATGCCAACAACTCCTAAAAATTCATTAGATAAACATCTTGAAAGAAGAAAGAACTACTCAAGGGATTATGATTATAAAGTTTTAGGTTTAGATTTATAAAATTTTAGTATTATAAAGTCTTAGATTTATAAAGTTTAAGTTGTAAATTATATATTAAGTGAGCCTGAATCTGACTTAACTAAAAAAGGTTATCTTTCTACTATAAATACTTTAAAAACAGCCAAGTGATCTATGTTATACAGAGTCACAAAAACCTAAATCTTTAAAAACAATAAATATATCCAATATATCTGATATATCTAATGATTTTACCAGGCATTTAACACATATTATTTCACCCATTCCTCCCAACAAACTTTCCAATCATTATTGAGGTGAAGAAACCAAGACTTGGGGAAATTATGTGACTTAGCCAGGCTCAAACAGATATAAGGTATATGAAACAAATTTCTGTGAATCCAAAGTCTGTATTCTTTCCAGTGCAGCTCAATAAAGCACAGGTCAAAAGTAACACAGAGTCAGTTATTTACCATAGGCCTATTCTATATCATTTTACCAACCAAATAAAAATATCTGTGGAAACTCTATATGGAAGGCTTTTTTCAACTGTATTAAGTCAATATATCTAGCGGTTTAACAGGATAATTAGGATTCAGGTATGCAATGAAGACAGAGTGTGTTTCCATATATGCAAAGGCACAGAAGTACAATGGAGAGATGTGAACAGCTCTGTAAACTCCCAGGGTATTATACTTTGGTTTGGGGAGATGGAAGCTAAGATTGGAAATAGGAGTCAGATTACAAAGAAGAAAAATCCAGCAAATGAAAAGCTCTGCATAGGAGTGTATTCTGGGAAATGTTGCTAAATGGACCTGAGGTTTTTGACAGGTCACCACAGGCATACCTTGGACTTATTGCAAGTTTCGTTCCAGACCGCTGAAATAAAACAAAACAGTATAACAAAGCAAGTCACACAAATTTTTTTGTCTCCCAGTACATGTAAAGATTATGTTTACACTACATTGGCTTTTTTTTTAAAAAAAAAGCTATAATGCTATTGCACACTTAACAAGACTACAGTACCTTAATTAAAATAATTTATTGCTAAAAAACACTAACCATCATCTGACAAGGTAGGGTTGCCACAAATCTTCAAGTTGTAAAAAATGCAACATCTACAAAGCACAACAAAGTGAATTGCAATAACACAAGGTATACTTGTAATTAACAAGTTCAAACTTTCTTAGAACAGTATGATTATTTTTCAAGTCTCCATTAAAATACTTTTAAATAAAGGGAGAAAAAAACTGCTATAATTTATATACATATAAACAAATTAAATTCTAGCCTTGGATTCTGTCATATCGCTCATTTAACAAACACTGAGTGTCTTTTATGTGCCATACACTATGTCTAGCTGTAGGGATACAATGGGAGGGAAAAACAGGCACAATTCCTGCTTCCACAAAATGTAAAGTCTAGTAAAGAGAAAGTCATTAAATAAAATCAACACATTAAAAAAAAAAATCATCACTGTCAGAAGCAGCATTAAGAAGAGGTAGAGACTTCCATTTAGGGAGGTCAGAGGTGACTGGGGAAATGGCCTGGAGTGAATATCTGAGGGATGAGTGAGAGCTAACTAGGTAAAAGGGAGAGCTAACTAGGTAAAAGGTCTCCAGAGACCAGAAGACCAGAAGGAGACCAGAAGGACCCTTTGGGCAAGGCTGAAGAAAGAGGCCGGGACTAGGCCATGTAGGGGGCTTCCCTGATGCTCAGTGGTAGAGAATCCGCCTGCAGTGCAGGAGGTGCAGGAGACACGGGTTCCATCCCTGGGTCGGGAAGATCCCCTGGAGACAAGGGCATGGAAACCCACTCCAATATTCTTGCCTGGAGAATCCCATGGACAGAGGAGCCTGGAGGGCTATAGTCCACAGCGTCACAGAGAGTTGGATATGACTGAAGCGACTTAGTACCCATGCAGTCCATATAGAACTTCTAACTAACACTCCTATCATCAGTTTATGAGTGACAGGAAGCCAGTGAAAAATTTGACAGAGGAAGAAAAGGTTGTCACAGTCAGATTTGAACAGATCTTTCTGACTATAGTATGGAGAGAGAAATCTGATAGGATGAAAGTGGAGGGAAGGGCAGACTAGCAAAGAGGCTATTAGGAAGTACAAGGAAGAGATTATGCAGCTAAGGCCATGGCTGGCTGCAGTGGAGATGAAGAGTAAGGGAGAAGTTAAGATTTGGGAAGTCAGACTGAAAATTTGGTGACATTGGGATATAGTGCCTGAAGGAGAGGAAAGGTCAAAGTTTTTGTCCCAGGTCTACCATGTTGGTTGGTTGGTGCTGCCTTCCATGTAAACAGGAAATACCAGAGATTCAAGTACAGGTTTAACAGTGTGATTTTAATTTTAGACATGATGAGATATTCTAGAGGTACTTTCAAACCGACAGTTAAATATAAGTGTATAGAGTTCAGAGAAGAAGTCTAGTCCAGAGGGAGAAATATCGACAGAAGCCTTAGGAGAAAATGTCATTTCCTAGGAAGAGAGTAGAGTGAGAGGAGAAGATGTGGACTATTCAAGTTTAATTACCTTAGAAGTGATGAGTCTCCAAAGGAGCTTCAAAAAATACTTCAATATACACTTATTCTAAGGACAGTCAAACTAGACTTGGCCTCATATTTTAAAAAACAGAAATGGCAAACAGCTCTAGTATTCTTGCCTGGAAAATTCCAGGGACAGAGGAGCCTAGCAGGCTAGAGTCCACAGGGTCACAAAGAGTTGGATACGACTGAGTGACTGGCGAACACACAAGTAAATTTTACTTATTTACTCATTAGGTAGCTTTCAGCTATTAATAGATGCTACTTTTATTACTGAGGAAATGCTCAGAAAATGACCTTTGTATTTCTAACAGAGTCATTCTTAAAATTCAATTACTTCTCAGCAAATATAGCCAAACATTTCTGTCTTCTGTCTTCAACCTCATTACTTTGGGACTAAATTTGACAGTACATAAAATAATGCTTAAATTTATTTTCTTGTGGAAAACTGAATGAATGTTACCAAGGATACAATCTATAAATCTACCAAATAGTTCAGTTTAATAGCTCTGAAACAGAGCCCATCCGGGTTTTGACAGCAATTAGTGTAAACTGTAGTTCTATGCACTATTTTATTCACTAACATCAGTTACCTCTGAAAATCCTATTTGATTATCAAATGTCACTGATATTGCATAGAAGAATGTAGAAGAAATGTTCATTTGAAAGCCTGAATTAGCCTCAATTTTATGCTCTAACGGGAATGCAATAAATTAACAGAACTCTTAAGTTATCAAAAAAGTTATCACAGAACAGACAAAAATCAACTAGTAAAATTCAATTAGATATCACCTTATTAGAGTTGAGCCTATTATGTAAAAGAAGTAAGTTAAAGAAATATCAATGGAGTGAAAATGGAGTTTATCCCTTAAAAATACTTGATGACATAATGTGTATACACTAGAGAAGAAAATGTTTTAATTACAATAAAGTTACTGGTTAAGTTAGCCTTAGATTTTTATAGGATACAATATTATAAATTAGAATTATGATACAGTATATAACTCAGCCCAATGCAGACACCTGTGGCAGAAATGGGTATACTCACAGAGTAGAATTGCTGCTTACAGTTAAGTGTGACCATGTGACTAGAGTCTGGTCAGTGGAATAGGTGCAGGGGTGATTTATGTCACTTTTGGGACAGGCTCAAAAAACCTCCCACATCTTTATCTGCACGCTTTTTCCTTTCTGACTGGTTAGCTAGAATGGAGAGAAACCCCAGGGCAACCTCAGAAGCCACTGTTAGGATGGCCGAGTCTCAGTCAGTCGGGATAACTGTGTTGAGCGGAGCCACTGCCCCATTCCTAAACTAAATGAAACACCTTAGACTACTATTATGATCAAGACACACTTACTGTGGTTGACTCCATACTTTCACTTCAGCAGTGGCCTACTCTAATATAACTGGCACAACACAGCCCCTCACAGATGAGTGATTTCTACTTTTATGCCAGCTCTATATTATATGTAAATGCACTCTCTTTATCTGAAAGCTCAAGCAGAGGACAGGCTGCTGCGAACCTCATACAAAAGAAACACAATTTAAGATATTTTTATTTCTTTACAAGTTTCTATATTATGACTGTTAAGCATTATTACCAATTAAAAGGAAAATATTTTATCTTTAAATTCTAAGATTTTAAAAACTATTCTGAATTCCTCAATTTCATTTTTGAACCAGGTCTAGATTTTTTTCTCCAAAGGATTACTTCAAAGTTTTAAAAGATAACACTGGAGAAATAGGGTTTTATAATAAAAAGATGGGTTTAAAATATTAAAATAACATTTCAAATATATTATCTATTCATTCTGTAACTATGTTCTCAATGCTTAAGGGATGGTTATTGTGGAAACAAAAAAACAATAAAAAGCTGCCCTCTAAGAGCTCCCAGGTTAATGTAGAGGAAAAGCAAATACGAGATTATTGCAATATTGTATTCTAAGTGTATGACACATGTATGCATAGGAT
Organism: Neotragus moschatus; assembly: GCA_006410615.1. NCBI lineage: Eukaryota > Metazoa > Chordata > Mammalia > Artiodactyla > Bovidae > Neotragus > Neotragus moschatus. The sequence continues at coordinate 29,592 of SJYA01004718.1, forward strand.
ATAATGGGAAGAGACAGGAAGGCTCTCAAAGTAACCCTGGGAATACATAGGCTGGAAAGATTTCCTGGAAGCGGTGCTTAATGAAGACAAGCGGCCGTGGGTAAATACAAGTGGAGACTGATGGCCCAGGTGCACAAGCCTGAGTCATGAAGATATACTAAAGACGTGGGATGTTCTAAGTCTGGGGAGAGCCAGTAAAGGGTTTTACAGCAGGGGAGATAAATGCTCANGCATAGGATATAATGGGAAGAGACAGGAAGGCTCTCAAAGTAACCCTGGGAATACATAGGCTGGAAAGATTTCCTGGAAGCGGTGCTTAATGAAGACAAGCGGCCGTGGGTAAATACAAGTGGAGACTGATGGCCCAGGTGCACAAGCCTGAGTCATGAAGATATACTAAAGACGTGGGATGTTCTAAGTCTGGGGAGAGCCAGTAAAGGGTTTTACAGCAGGGGAGATAAATGCTCAAAATTTTAAAATGCAATATAAAAAATGAATACGGGTGAAGAGGAATGCCAACACTGGACTACAATTTAGATGAAAAATAATGACAAACTGAATTTAAGTCGGGGCAGTGAGAATGGAAAGAGCTAGGGAGAATGGGGAGAGGATGGGAGCTATTTAGGAAGAGAAATGATGAGGCTGTGCTCAAATGTAATAGAGAGGAAAAAGGAAAATATGACTTCTCAGTCTGGTCAGGGTGATTAAATGAATGTGGAGCCCATTTATCAAGATAGTGGGGGAAATGATGAGTTCATGTATGAAAAGCCTTAGGTTGGGGAGAAAAAGTTAAAAAGACATTTAGAAATAAAGTCCTGAATACTTCATTAAGGTCAGGTTGTAGCTAAGTTCTTTATTATCTAGGTGGTTTTTGAAACCCTTGGTTTCATTAGATAAATGTGCACAACAATGTTTCTCAGATGAGGGTCTATTTCTCAGATAAGGGTCTATTCTGTTTATAACCCATGTTTTTATGCCTATTCCCTCACCTAAAGAAAAGACTTAGATTCTCTAGAAGTCATCCTAGGAATTTTTGGTTAGTTTCCCAGGCAATTCTTATTTACACCAAAAGTTAGAGCCACTGGTATATAAAGTGGAAAAGAGTGTCAAGTACAGAACTCTGGGAAATAGCAATATTGAAGTTGGTGATTCTGGAGGGTTACATAACAAATTATTCACAGAAATGACCAAAGGAAGATGAAATATGTAGTTTAAAATTTTCTTCTAATCAAAAGATCATATAAAAAATTATTGGATGAGAAAGGTCATTCACCCTTCCCTTTTTAAAAGTAATTTCTAAATCAGGAAAAAAAAAACTCTTTGAATAAGCCAAAATGTCAAATATCAACTGTGCAATTGGAGGGTCCAATGCAACATGTGACAATTCCCAGAATGGTTGTCTTAAGGATCACAGAGGACTTATAATAAGCTGAGCACTTTTTCTAAGTAAAGTTGGTAATGTACTCAAAAAATTTTTTTAAATGAACAAAAAACCTCCACTGTAAAAGGAATAGTATGTTCTTGTGTTGACTCTACAGATTTTGCTTTGTGTATTTCATGGTGAGAAACAGTTTTTACGTAAAATAAATACAACTGACAAAAATAAATAATAATAACAGTTAGTTAACTGACTTTATTTAATCAGCTTTAGTAAAAATTAATGTCAAAACCAGGACTAGGACTATGGACTCCAATTCTCAACTCTGCACGAATCAGATACATTTCTAAAATTAGACAATCTATAAATTGGTTTACTTGCGCAATTTTCAAAAAGAGATTTCTTATTTCTTCTCTGATTCATAGCCAGTTTATATTTACTTCAAAACAAGGATGTTGAGTACTGCAGTAATCACTGCACAAATAACAACTCAGGCTTGTTTAGCAAACTATTTTGTTTTATATTAAATATTAAAACAGCCATCTTGTTTTTTCATCAAGATTGCTGGGAGAAATATCAATAACCTCAGATATGCAGATGACACCACCCTTATGGCAGAA
>SJYA01004719.1:0-29164 GCA_006410615.1 Neotragus moschatus
GTGCCTTGAGGAGTGCTCCCTGACTAGTCACAAGAGCAGCAGAGCAGAGTGTTGTTTTTTATAAGAATCTGAAAATTTCCCCGGGGAGAGGGAAGTTCTTTCCAAAAATTAATTTCACTTGAGACAGAGTCGTATCATATGATACCCATTGGGACTAATTTTCAAAATTCTATCCAAAAACCCCAAATAAAATGCAGAGCTGGTCAGATTAGATTTAAAAAAAGAAAAAAGGCCTGACTTACTGCCACCTATGTAAAATGACTTAAATTATTTAAGAACTTAAATTTTAAAATAAAAATGATTTAAACAGGTTAAAAGGTAGAGGAATCTTTATTAATATTAAAGTAGATTTCCAAGGAAAAGATTAAAAGATCATAAAGTGGTTATTAGGAGAGCATAATGCCAGTTCTGTCAATATCCACATTCCTAATAACAGGTCTTCAGAACACACAGAGCAAAACTGATAGAAGTACAAAGAGAAGCAGACAGATTCCACAGTTACAATTAGATGTTTCAACACTCCTCCCCTGGTAATTGATACAAATAATAGACTGTAAAAGTATAGAACACTTACATAATACTGTCAACCAGCCTGACCATCTGGGGGTTTTTAGAACACTCCACAGAAGAGTGTGCGCTCTTTTCAAGTGTACATGAACTACTTAGTGAGCGAGACCATCTTTGGGCCACAAGGCAAGAGTTAGTAAAAAAAAGATTTCAGGTGATATGAAGTATGCTCTCTGACCCAATGGAATTAAATTAGAAATCAATGACACATGTTTAGAGAATCTCTAAATCTGTGGAAACTAAATAGCACATGAGTTAAGGGAAAAAGGGGGAATTTACACAGTATTTTGAATCGAAAAAAAAAAATGAGAACTCAGTATTGATCAGGAAGTGAGGGTTGCAACTGAAATGTACCTAAAGGATCACTTTACCACTACCTGGTTACATTAAAAAGGAAGAAACAGGTCAATGACCTCAATTTCCACAACAAGAAATGGCCAGAAATAGGAAACAGAAAAACAGTAGAGAAAAGCATTGTAATCAATGGGTCATAATTAAAAGTTGTTCTTTGAGAAGATTAATAAAATTGATACACCCTCTAGACAGAAGGGTCAAGGAGAAAAGATACTAATTATTAATAATCAGGGTCAGGACAGGTGACGTCACTATGGATCCCCCGGATATTAATAGGATAATAAGGAATACTAGGAGCAACTCTTTGCCAATAAATCTGACACAAACTACCAAACCTCAGCCAAAAAGAGAAAACGATAACCCAGATAGTCCTGTGTCTGCTGACGAATTTTTACTATAAAACTTCTCACATACATGCACAAAGACGCAGGGTCCAGAGGACTTCTCTTTGTGAATTCTACCACATGTTTAGGAAGAAGTCACAGCAGTTTTTACAGAAGTTTTCAGAAAATTGAAAAGGAGGGAGATAGTATCCATCTCACTGTCTGAAGCCACCGCCTTGTGGCTTGATGGCAGAAGCTGGCGCGCATCGTACGGTGTGAAAGAGCACAGGTACAAAAGCTCCTTTAAAAATCTCGGCGCCAGCAGCGTTGGTGCCTCGTGACCACGCCGGACTCATCCAGCAGTGCAGGCTTGGTTTAACATTTGAAAGTCAGTGGGCCTGTGGCTGAATTCAGCATCTACTCCTGGTAGGGCTGTTCAGCAGACTGGAGACAAGGGAATGTCTTCAGTTTGTTTCAGGCTTGTGCAGTAAACCTAACAGTTGACGTCACACTTAATGGTGAAAGACTAAATGATTTCCTCCCAAGACGGGGAACAATATGAGGAAACCTGTTTTTAACCCCTGATTTTCAGTATTGTGCTGGAGATGCTAGCCAGTGCAATGAGTCAAGAAAAGGAAATAAATGGTATCTGATTGGAAAGAAAAAGTAAAAATTACCATTATTCATAGACAACATGACTGTGTAGAGAGTTTGTTGGGATCTACAAAAAGACTCCTAGAATAGTTTGGTGGGTTTAGCAAGATTGCACAATCTTGGGTCAGTGTAATTGTTTTTCTACATACTGCAGCCAACAATTGGAATTAAAATTACTAAATAGTACTCTTCAAAGTAACATCAAAATATTAGATATGTACAAATAAATCTGACAAGATGTGTAAGGCTCATACACTAAGAACAGCTGAGAGAAATCAAGGCTTGATAAATGTTTATGATTTGGAAGACAATATTATTAAGATGCCAATTCTCCCCAGATCTGGCTTGATCTGGAATCATTGCTGTTCCAAACAAAATCATAGCAGATTTTTTGGTAGCTGTTGATAAGCTGGTTTTTAAATTTATATGAAGATGCAAAGGACCTAGAATAGCCAAAACAGCTTCTCATAAAGAACAGTATTAATACTGCCTGACTTCTGGGTACAGTAGTTAAGACAGGGGTAGGTCAGGGGACAGAATAGAGAGCCCATAAGCTGAGCGCCGAAGAATCGATGCTTCTGAACTGTGGTGTTGGAGAAGACTCTTGAGAGTCCCTTGGACTGCAAGGGGATCAACCAGTCCATTCTGAAGGAGATCTGCCCTGGGTGTTCTTTGGAAGGAATGATGCTAAAGCTGAAGCTCCAGTACTTTGGCCACCTCATGCGAAGAGTTGACTCATTGGAAAAGACCCTGATGCTGGGAGGGATTGGGGGCAGGAGGAGAAGGGGCCGACTGAGGATGAGATGGCTGGATGGCATCACTGACTCGATGGGCATGAGTCTGAGTGAACTCCGGGAGTTGGTGATGGACAGGGAGGCCTGGGGTGCTGCGATTCATGGGGTCACAAAGAGTCGGACACGACTGAGCGACTGAGCTGAGCTGAACTAGGCCTACACACACACGTAGACATCTGATTGATGGTGGAGGTGCAGAGGCAGATCAGTGGAGAGGGTAGTCATCTGGAGAAATAGAGCTGAACAGTTGGACATGGTATGTGGTAAAATGACCTTGGTCTCTGTACCCAAATGGATCTTACGTCTGGATCAAACGCAAAATTAGAAAACTTTAATACTGGGAAATCTTTGTTACTTTGGGTGAGGCAGAGATCTCTGAGATAGAACACCCGAAGCACTGTACATGAAAGAAAATTGTGGTAAGTTAAACTTTATTGAAATTGAACACTTAATATTCTTCACAAGGCAATGTTAACGCAAGCACAAGGCATATACACTAAGGTAAAATTTGCAAATCGTATATCTCATAAAGTACTTAAATGTAGAGCGTATGAAGAACTCTCAAAACTTTATAGTAATGAGAAAAGACAACCCAGTTTTTAAAATGGGCTGCTGTTGCTGCTAAGTCACTTCAGTCGTGTCCGACTCTGTGCGACCCCATAGGTGGCAGCCCACCAGGCTCCCCGTCCCTGGGATTCTCCAGGCAAGAACACTGGAGTGGGTTGCCATCTCCTTCTCCAGTGCAGGAAAGTGAAAAGTGAAAGTGAAGTCGCTCAGTCGTGTCCGACTCTTAGCGACCCCATGGACTGCAGCCCCCCAGGCTCCTCCGTCCATGGGATTTTCCGGGCAGGAGCACTGGAGGAGGGTGCCGTTGCCTTCTCCGTAAAATAGGCTAAAGATGCGTGAGAGCAGGAGGTGAGCTCGGGAGAAGCAGCTTGGCATCATTGGTCGTGAGGGACGTGCGGGCTCTCACCACCAGGGGGCACCTCCACACCAGGCAGCTGCAAGGTTTCCGAACAGCCTACCAGCACAGCCCCAGTGCCCGGGGTGGGTGAGTCCTCACAGTGACGGGCACGTGGGGCCCAGGTGAAGCGCCGCACAGAGTTTTGGTGTGGGATGTCTTTTGAACTCTGGATTTAGCTGGGGGCCGATATGCAGCAGTGATATTTTGGATTTTTCCCCTTAGCTCGGGGAGTACAGACAGTGAGGAAAGTACAGACTCTGAAGAAGAAGATGGAGCAAAACAAGACTTGTTTGAATCCAGCAGTGCCAACACGGAGGACAAAATGGAGGTAGACCTGAGCGAACGTAAGTCTCCGCTTTCTGTGTCAGTGCTGTGTGGAGGTGGCCCCAGAGCCTGGGACAGCCTCTGAAGGGTAGTTGCCTTGGATAACACGCCGTCATCTGAGTTCCCTTGGAGCTGCACGTCTCGGGGGCCGGGCCTGAGGGGAGGAGCCAGTCACACCTTGGGTGAGAGGGGGTCTCTCTGGTTTGGAAGCCCTCGGTGTGCGTCTGGGTAGAGGACAGCAACACATCAGTAGGTCCGTCCTCCAGCTGCAGAGACTGGAAACTGGAGCAGAAGGGGAGAGTCTGCAGCTTCTGGAATGATGGGGAAAGACTGTAGAATCAGGAGTGCTCCTAAGCCGCAGGAAATTCCTTGCTGTTGGAGCAGTTTTAAACAGGGTCTTCACTGTTTATGAATCCTGTGATCCTAAAATTTTCCCAGCTAAATGCTTAATTATGTTTTACCACTTGCTAAGAAGACTTAAGTTGACTGGCCTTTTAAAAATACTGTTAATGCCTAAAAGTTCAGACAAATTTTCACATGAAGTAGCCGTGTAGGTTGATACCAGGGCTTTCCTCCAGGCCAACAGTGCTTCCTGTTGCCTGGGAGGGTTTTTATGCCTCGGTTCTAGAGGCATGAGCCCCCCCCCTACACACACACACACACACTGGGGGTCAGGTTCAACCTCATCGTGCTCTCGCAGCACGGCAGGCATCCAGAGACCCCATGTGGTCCCCGGCCTCTCTCTCCTCTGCGGCTCGCCACCTTCAGGAGGACATGACGCTGTTCACACCAGCTAGCCTATGTCTGGCTCCTGCTGTATGCCAGGAGCTGGGGCACAGGCAGGGCCTCAGGGTCTCTGAGCAGATGGACAGTGTAGGGAGAGCAGGGGCCCGCTCCCCCAGGCCTCTGCACAGCCCTCCTGGAGGACGGGTGTGTCATGAGGACAAGTTGGGATGAACCCACTTGCAGGAAAGCAGTTCCTGGGAAGGCGCAGGGGCCCGCCGCTGGTGGGTGCAGCTCAGGAAGGGTGGGGTGGTGGAGATGGGGCCAGAGGCTGGACGGAGAGTTTTATTTTGGAGGTTGTAGTCCTCCTCCTGAGGATTTTACTAAGAATCCCGTCATTTGATCTGTTTCAACATGATTACTCTTGGTAGCAGTGTGAAAGCTGGGTTAGAAAGTGTGCTCGGGGACAGGAGGACCAGCAGCGAGACTCAGTGTGATATGGGAGAAGCGACGGGGGCTCATCAGGAGCGGGGGCAGGCAGCCGGAGGCCCTGAGCGCTCGGCTTGCGTGTGCCCTTGTGTGCGTGCGTGTGTGTGTGTGTGTTCACCTGTGTGGTTCAGTAGTGTTGTGTGTTCACACTGTTGTGCGGTGGAGCCTCTAGAACTTTCTCACCTTGCAAAGCTGAAGCTATACCCACAAACAGCACTCGCCATTCCCCTTTCCCCAGCCCCTGGCCACCACCATTCTACCTCTGTCTCTGAATTGACTCCTCTAGGGACCTCATCCTAAGTGGAATCATGGAGTATTTTGTCTTTTTGTGACTGGTCTACTCCCTTAGCATGGTGCCCTCCAGGTTCATCCATGTTCAAGTGTGTAGCGGGAAAAGTTTTACTCTTGCTTAAGGCTGAATGGTATTTTGGAGTCTATGGATCTGTGACATCGCTGAGTGGGTGATAAGTGACTTGGGGAGAGACCATACACTTGGTGTGACTCACTCCCACTGTCGTGGTGTCTCTGGAGCTTGGTGTGGGGACAGGGAGAGACAAAGGGCAGGGATATGATGTTTACCCACAGGGCATGGCCTCACAGGTCTCAGCCCTCCTGACCTTGCTGCTTGGGAAAGTTTTCTTTGCACTGGCAGGTCAGCTGGCGTTGAGGTGGGACCAGGGGTGAGGAGTGCTCCCCTCCAGGGCTCTGAGCTGCCTCAGCCTCTGACTTGAGAGCTTCCACCGTCCACCGAATCTCTGTGGCTTCTTCCAGAGTTTTTCTTGACTGTTGAGAAGAGTTTCTCAACAGTTAATGTTAGAGTAATTCTGGGGAGCTAGTCTGGGAAAGACTGTGCTGGGATGGTAAGAATAGGAAATGACTAACAACAGTCATTTCTGTGTAGCCTAGTTTATTTGGATGGAGCAAGTCCAGGACTTTGCACATGGTGGGCATGCAGAAATACCTGTCACCTTCCCGGAGGTGACAAATGGTGAAGTATCTGCCTGCAATGCAGGAGACCAGGGTTCTATTCCTGGCTCAGGAAGATCCCCTGGAGAAGGAAATGGCAACAAGCTCCAGTATTCTTGCCTGGAGAATCTCATGAACGGAGGAGCTTGGCAGGGTACAGTCTGTGGGGTCGCAAAGAGTCAGACATGACTGAGTGACTAACACTTTCACTTTCTTGACTTTCTGAGGTTGCAGGAGAGGTTTTCAGACATTAAGGTCCTCTTCCTTCTCAGAGCACATGGTACACAGATGAGAGGGCAGGAAGCTCACAAACAGCCCTCCTTCAGTACCTGCTAGATGAGGCCCTCATTTAAGCCTCAGGACTAAGTAGGTGGTTTTATTTGAAGTGAAAAAACGAGGAAACCTAGCCCAGGGGGAGCTGAGTCCGTTGCCTGGAGTCCCGGGAAGGTCTGTCCGTAGGGCAGAGCACTTCTGTTGTACACAGTCCTTCTTGGTCGTTTGTCTTGAGGAGCATCCCCAAGTAGCTCGCGGATCCCATAGCCTAGCATTCCTGCCTTACAGCCTGGAGCCTCCAGTTGTGATGGAGAGTATCCCTGATAAAGAGCGGTGGTGCCCACTGCCAGCTTGTCCGCAGCAGGATTTGGGCATTCTGCACGGTGTACTGTGCAGGCACAGCGCGGTGTGTGATGAGAGCGCGCAGGCCTGGTTTCGGCTGAAGGGGACACAGCTCGGGTGGCGACATTTAGACAGAGACAGAGACTGGCAGGGCCCGGACCACAGCGAGGGGGGCAGCCAGACAGGGTGCGGTCCTGCCCCCCATCTCTGAGCCACTCCCGTGCCTGCGGGACCTAGCAAGCCAGCGGGGACAGAGCTCCTCTCTGCTCGTAGAACTTCACTCCTAACACCAAATGTGTGAGTCTCCCACACAGCTCAGCCGAGGCACCGACCATCTGAGTCAGGCCCGCGGGTCAGGACTCACTCGCCCCGCAAGTCAGCCACCCATCCCCACCCCCGGCCGGTACTTCTGACCAACTGGCTGTAAACTGGGCGTTCCCATGACCTCTTTGGGTTTGATTATTTGCTAGAACTGCTCACAGAATTCAGAAAAACCCTTTACCTACCATTACCAGTCGATATATTAAAGGCTACAGATGAACAGGACGGGTCCAGAGGGTTTCACGGGCAGGAACTTCGGTACCCAGTGGAGTCTCATCTGCCACCTCTGTCCCCATCCCAGAGGCCCTGAAGCCCTGCAGCTCAGGTGTTCATGGGGCCTTGCTAAGTGGGCATGATAGATGAAATCTTTGGTCATTAGTGATTAACTTGACCTCTAGCCCCTTACCCTTCTAGAAGGTTGAGGGAGGGGTGGTGGGGAAGAGCCAAAAGTCCTCTAAGCACTTGGTTGCCCCTCTCCCCAAGTCCCCATCCTGAGGCTCTCCAGGAGCTCCCAGTCTCGTCTCATTAGATACAGAAACCTTTGTCACTTCAGAGATGGTAGTGGGATGGGCAGAGACTAAGTCTGTATTCCTCCTTGTGTCTCAGGGAGCCCACTGCAGTGTGTGCTCAGGTGAAGGGCAGCTGTTAGAAGTACCATTGTGGATTTGGGATGGGGCGGGAAGCCTTGAGGTTTTCCCAGTTTACTGTGACTGAGTGCTAACATGCTTTTAAAAAACTATTTATTTTATACTAATTTTGGATTTGCAGAAAAGGTGCAAAGACTGTCAGGAAGTGGCTGTATGCCCTTCACCCATCTTCCTCCTAGTATTCATATAACCTTGGTACATTTGTCAAAATCAGGAAATTAGCATCAGTATATTGTTTTCTGTGTGACTTTGTATTCTTGTGTGTTAATCGCTGTTGGAAAAAAAAAATCACAGAAAGGGGAATTCCTAAGGGATCAAAGGAAACCACAGTTTTCTAATAGATGTTATCTAATGGCCTCTGCATGGTGTGGCTCGTCCACTTTCACCAGTAACGTGTTAGAATACCCTTTGCCCCTCACCTGCAGTCTTTTTTCACTTACCACTGCACATCTGTTTTTGAAAAATGCTTGTGTTACATTAAATTACTGAAGCATTCTCAAAGTGGAATTCCTCCCCTTTTTAGCACCCAACTGGTCAGCCAACTTTGATGTCCCCATGGAGACGACGCACGGTGCTCCCTTAGACTCCGTGGGGTCTGACGTCTGGAGCACGGAGGAGCCTGTGCCGACGAAGGAGACAGGCTGGGCTTCTTTCTCAGAGTTCACGTCTTCCCTGAGGTGAGCATGTGCGCGGCTTTCCCAGCCTTCCCGCCTGAGAACCAGGCAGGAAGCGTGTTCCCAGTTGAATACAGTGCCTTAAATAAGATTGAAAAATCAATCAGGTGGGGGGATGTAGGCACAGCTCTGAGTTAGGAGGAAACACCACCCTCTTCCTCCCTGCTCTCCTCCAGGGTGAGCAGCAGGGCCAGGCCCTCTGGGCAGTCTGCCTGGAGGTGATAGGATTTTTGTGAAGTGGAACTGTAGGTGCGGTTGATGGTGCACAGTGTATGCACTGCTGTCCCAGCCTCGGGAGCCTGGTGGTTGTGTGAGCCTGAGGGGCTGGGGGCATCTTGAGACTCTCTGGAACCTCCGAGAAGTCCCCGTGTCGCTGCCCTGCCGACCCAGCAGAAAATCTCCCGTCCTGGCTCATCCGCCACTCCACTCTGCCGTCCACACTCATATTTGTGTTTCTTGGAGTCTATGACCAGCTGTGTCTCCACAGTGGATTCGAAACTAGTGTTCAAAGGTTTTCTGTGAATGATGATCCTGAGGACCATCTCCCACTGCTCATCTCTGAATTTTCTCTTTTCTACAAGTACGAAAGATTCTTTAAGGAGTAACTCCCCAGTGGAGATGGAAACCAGCACTGAGCCGATGGACCCTCTGACGCCCAGTGTGGCTGCGCTGGCTGTGCAGCCGGAAGGTGGGTCCGGGGCCAGTGGGCTGCTCTCCTGGCAGGTGTCTGCTCTGGAATGTGACGCTGAGTTCCCTAGATCTGGGAAGTTGTCTTTGTCCACAAAGCAGGTTTCTAAAAAAGTTCAAGGGCTCAAACGACCCAGGAGAATGAGATGTGGGTCTGATACCCTCAGGGCTTTGGGCAAAAAGCAATGGTGTGTTTATCCCAGAACCACAGCATGCTGGTCCTAGAAAGAGTAAGGTATCTTGAGTTGTCAGTCATTCAGTCCCGTCAAGATGGGAAAGGAAACAAGCCCAGAAAGGATGCTGTCTTAGCCTGCAGTACCCAGGGGGAAGGAGACCAGCACTTGGCGTGGGTGCTCCAGGCCTGGCTGCACCTGGTCTCTTACTCCTGGAGTGCGCTGTCTGGGCGCCTTTCAGGCGGTGTGGTTGCTTATTTGTTTGCATCTTTATGAACAGGTGGAATGGTTGAGGTTGCCAGTGGCTCTCTTATTCAGAATAGGCAGGTGTAGCTTGCGTGGGCCCCAAACTGTTTCCAGCCTGATGATTAGGGCTGTGAGAAGTTGGTGAAGGGCTGAGAAGGAGGGATTGACCTGGAAGAGACAAAAAGTTAGTTCTCAGAAAATGAGGGTGCATGTGTAGGGCTCAAGGACCAGGGGCAAGGGAAGTGAACAAGTCCAGAAGTTAGGGTTTTGTCTGTCATTCTTCTGAAAAGTGGAAGTGAAGTCGCTCAGTTGTGTCTGATTCTGCGACCCCATGGATTGTAGCCTACCAGGCTCCTCTGTCCATGGGATTTTCCAGGCAAGAGCACTGGAGTGGGGTGCTATTGCCTTCTCCAGGGGACCTTCCCCACCCAGGGATTGAAACCGGGTCTCCCGCCTTGTAGGTAGATGCCTTACTGTCTGAGCCACATTCTGTATAGATGACCTAGTTTATCACTGAGCAGTTCTATAAGGGGGTTTAAACACCTCCAATTTTGTTCATAAGAAAACTCAGGCCCAGGTTGGGTGCTTTGACCTGGTCTCTGAGGCCAGGTGTGAATTCAGATGCTCATCACCAGTTTACCACATGACTCCCTCTCATAGGACAAAAGAATGACCCACAGAGAACCACAACAAGGTAATTTAGCAAACAGGAAAAAGTAGGACCTGAGTGTGGACAAGCGAGAGGAGCAGGGTGAAAGAACAGTGCCAGCTGAATGGTGGGTTGTGGCTACAGAATATTCGGCCGCCTACTCTGCACTGGAGAAGTGAGGGGCGGGGCAGTCGTCTGAGGGACAGTTGGGTGTGCAGGTAGTTGTGGGGGGGAGACTGGCAGTCTCGCTGGTCCTGGGCTGTAGTCAGTGATCCCTTGCAGCTTCTGTCTCATGGGCGTCATTAAGAGGCAACAGCGGGCAGATCATCTCCTGTCTCTCTGCCTCCGAGCAGCTGAGGTGACGCTGGGTGGGCGGGTCTGCACAGAGGGGCGGCAGGTCCTAGTCGGCGTTGGTGCACATGGCCATCAGCTGTGCGTTCTTTTCAGCGCCGGGCAGTGTGGCCATGGAAGCCAGCTCTGATGGCGAGGAGGAGGCGGAAAGTACAGACAAGGTAACTGAAACAGTGATGAATGGCGGCATGAAGGAAACTCTCAGCCTCACTGTAGATGCCAAGACAGAAACTGCGGTCTTCAAAAGGTAACCAGGCTTGGCCACACTGGCAGCTTCAGGTTGTCGGGAGGGTGGTGGAGGAGAAGCCACAAATACTAGCGTCTGTAATTTGGTTCCAGTGTGGGTTCAGACATTAGCCTGACATCGTTCTATTATTTCCTTTAAATTCATTAAATCTTAACAAAGAGATGGAGTTTGGCTCTCTCGGTGTCTGTGCCCTTCCGCTTTTAATAGTGTTTTGAAGACTAAAGGTTGAGAAGACTGATGGGATTCAAAATACATGAGTTTAAAGAACTGACATACCTCTAGAAACAGGAGTTGCGTTGGAGACAGGCAGCAAACCTGGGACCATCTAAACCATAAGTTTGGGTCTTACACAGATCATTTCCTCCAGATACCATGCAACCAGCAGAATTCAGTAACAGAATGATAGCTTACAAAAACGTAAGTGGAAATTACCCTCACTCGTCAGCTTATGTGTCAAAAAGGGATCATAATGCAGATTAAAAGCAAAGCTGAAAAACTCGTGGAAAAGGCGCCACCAAAACCCACAGACTGTAGCTCAGTCAGTGCTCAGGGCTCTGATCTCCAGTTCACACAGACCCTTTCATATCATAAGAATCATGCTTCCCAACTTGTGAAGCCAACGTGAAACAAAGCATGAAAGAAGAAATCACTGTAGGCTGATTGCAGTGTGGGTCTGTGTGTAGAATACGTTAAAGTTACAAGGTAGCAAACCAAAGCTAGCAGTGTTTTTTTAACTCATGATCAAGGATGTATCTCATGAATGCAAGGATATTACAGCATTTTAAAGATTAGTGATGGTAATTTATAGATAAAAGGAAACCTTTTGGACTTTCCGTAGGTAGAAAAACATTTGATAAAAATTAAAGCTATTGACGCAAGCTAAGAATAAGAAGTAGCTACTGATAAAAGTGCCCACTGAAAATCTACAGCAGACTATCCAGCCATATCATCCTCTGTTGCCCCTTTCTCTTCCTGCCCTCAGTCTTTCCCAGCATCAGTGGCCAAAGTATTAGAGCTTCAGCATCAGTCCTTCCAATGAATATTCAGGGTTGATTTCCTTTAGGATTGACCGGTTTGCTCTCCCTGCAGTTTAAGGGCCTCTCAAGAGTCTTCTCCAGCACTACAATTCAAAAGCATCAGTTCTTTGGTGCTCAGCCTTCATTATGGTCCAACTCTCTTATCTATACGTGACTACTGGAAAAACCATTGCTTTGACTATATAGACCATTGCCTGTAAAGTGATGTCTCTGCTTTTTAATACGCTGTCTAGGTTTGTCATAGCTTCCTTCCAAGGAGCAAGCGTCTTTTAATTTCATGGCTACAGTTACCATCTGCAGTGATTTTGGAGCCCAGGAAAGTAAAATCTGTCACTGTTTCCACTCTTTCCCCTTCTATTTACCGTGAAGTGATGGGACTGGATACCATGGTCTTAGTTTTTTAATGTTGAGTTTTAAGCCAGCTTTTTCACTCTCCTGTTTCACTTTCATCAAGAGGCTCTTTAGTTCCTCTTCACTTTCTGCCATTAGGGTGGTATCATCTGCACATCTGAGGTGGTTTATATTTTTCCCAGCGGTCTTGCTTCCAGCTTGTGATTCATCCAGCCTGGCATTTCACTTGATGTACTCTGAATAGAAGTTAAACAAATGGGGTAACAGTGTATAGACTTGACATATTCCTTTCCCAGTTTGGAACCAGTCTGTTGTTCCATGTCCTGTTCTAACTGTTGCTTCTTGACCCACATACAGGATTCTCAGGAGACAGATCAGGTGGTCTGGTATTCTCATCTCTCTTAAGAATTTTCTACAGTTTGTTGTGATCCATACAGTCAGAGGCTTTAGCATAGTCAGTGAAGCAGAAGTAGATATTTTTCTGGAATTTCCTTGTTTTCTCTGTGATCCAGAGAATGTTGACAATCTGATCTCTGCTTCCTCTGCCTTTTCTAAGTCCATCTTGTACATCTGAAAATTCTCAATTCATGTACTGATTGCCTTGCTAGCATGTGAAATGAGTGCAATGGTACCGTAGTTTGAGCATTCTTTGGCTTTGCCCTTCTTTGAGATTGGAATGAAAATTGGAATGAATACTGACCGTTGCCAGTCCTGAGGCCACTGGTGAGTTTTCCAAATTTGCTGGTGTGTTGAGTGCAACACTTTCACAGTATCATCTTTTAGAATTTTAGAAAACTTAGTTGGAATTCCATCACCTCTACCAGCTTTGTTCGTAGAAATGCTTCCTAAGGCCTAGTTGACTTCATACCAGGATGTCTGGCTCGAGGTGAGTGACCACACCATTGTGGTTGTCCAGGTTAACTGTAAAGTGATGTCTCTGCTTTTTAATACGCTGTCTAGGTTTGTCATAGCTTTTAAAGTTTTTCTGATACGTTTGCCAAAAGGGCTTCCCAGGTGGCACTAGTGGTGAAGAACCTGCCTGCCAGTGCAGGAGACATAAGAGGTGTGGGTCCGATCCCTGGCTCAAGAAAGCCCCTGGAGGAGGGCGTGGCAACCCACTCCAGGTCTTGCCTAGACTAGAATCTCAGGGGCGGAGGAGCCTAGTGGGCCACAGTCCATAGGGTCACAAAGGGTCAGGACACGACTGAAGCGACTTCACACAGCACGTCTGCTACCTCTGGCATCGCTTCTCAGTGGATTTTTTATCAGAATCCCAATGGGGGTTTTTTATGAGAGGGAGAAACCGATGGTAATTTTCAGAGAAGACCGAGGAGAGCCGTGAAGAGCAGGGTCACTGTGAAGAGGGGCTGAGGGGCCTCACCGTGGCAGCCTCCAGGGCTCACTGCCACTAAGACGATGCTGCGGCTGCGGTGCAGAGCTCTGAGAGCAGGCCCGTACACTGAACGGGCTCAGGCAGCAGTGAAGAGGGAAGGGACTGGCAGACTGGGCGNAAGACCGAGGAGAGCCGTGAAGAGCAGGGTCACTGTGAAGAGGGGCTGAGGGGCCTCACCGTGGCAGCCTCCAGGGCTCACTGCCACTAAGACGATGCTGCGGCTGCGGTGCAGAGCTCTGAGAGCAGGCCCGTACACTGAACGGGCTCAGGCAGCAGTGAAGAGGGAAGGGACTGGCAGACTGGGCGTCCGCCTGAGCGGACAAGTTGAGCCTCTGCTCTCGGTATAGGCATGAAAGGCGAAGTCTCCGGTCTCCTAGAAGACACAATGAAATGAAAAGACAAGTCAGAACTAGCGAAGAAACACACAGGATATAGGGGGAACCTAATGTCAAAGGAAGAGACAATAAATAGCTTTTATAATTTGACAGGATACAGACAAGGCATTATTTGCAGAGGGGAAAAGTAGACTGGCTGGTGGGCCGGGCTTATGTCAGTGACGGTGAGAGTTCAGCGCTGCCCATGCGTGCCACACACTGATCTATCAATTCCTCAGTTGTCACAGAAAATAGGAGAAGTGCCAAGGCTGCCTGGACCTTCTTACAAAGCAGTGAAAGCCTAATTCCAGAACCAGATGAAGATAATTACAGAAAATGATGTCACTTACAGGCAAACTAAATGCAGAAATCCTATGTGAAATATTTGCTAACTGAACCTAATGGTATACAAAAAAGTGTGTAATGATCAGTTTATCACTGAACTGTAAAGATCGCTAAACTGTTCAACATCGTTAAAGTATACCAGAAATACTTCATAAAGATCAGTTAGTTTATCCCTGAATTGTAAAGATGGTTCAACATTAGAAAATCTGTCTGTGTAATTCAGTGCATATTAATAGAATGAAGAAGTCATTTGACATTTTTGATGAGGCATTTGGTGGGGCAGGGGGAAGTTGTATGTGATTAAAACTGAAAGCACCATGGTTATCATCCCACTTTCCAGAGGGGAAGATGCGGTACTGGAATTAAATGCTGTGGCCAAAGTCTCCTGGTAGTCAGAAGGAAACACTGTTCTCACCTGAGGGCAGAAAGGGGCTGCTTTTTCAAAACAGACTGCCTTTAAAAGCATAAACCTCATGCAAAGAATAGGATTGGGTTGCATCAAAGTGAAGATTTTCTGGTTGATAAATTGCTATAGACAAAAGAGGCAGATGGCAAATTAAGGGGGAAAAGCTTACAGTTCTAAATCAGCCAGAAATTAGCATTTAGTATTCAAACCAGTAAGGAAAAGAATGAAAACCCAGATCCGAAAATGGGCAAAAAATAGCAACAGGCAGTTTATAGAGAAGGACACCTGAAGGGGCAAAAAGAAGAAAAACTCAGATTCTGAGAACTCAGACACATCTTACTAGACCAGCAGGAGGGAGAATGATAGGGGGCATGAGTGTTGGTGGGTGTGGAGCCACAGGAGCCCCAAGGCTCTGCTCGTGGTGGATGCTGACTGGGGCAGTCATTCTCGGGGGCAGTGGGGGCTTTCTTGTAGTTGGAAAGATGGCAGTGTTTTCCAGTCCTGGTGCGAAGCCTAAGAGGTGCCCGAGTGGGCCCCCTGGTGCGGAGGCAGGCGGTGGCGGCCATTGCAGCTTTGTGTCCAGGCTCTGGTCTCTGCGAGGTGTGCTGTGGGATGAGAAGTGGGCGCCTCTGGGTGCTGTGCTCCCGTCCCGAGGCAGACGGAGCTCCTAGCTGTGCTGGGGCCGTCCTGAGTGCAGGGAGGCTGTGATTCATGGCCAGCCCTGGGTCTCAGAATCCACACGGGTAAGATGACTGTTAACGTTTTACAACAGTGAAGGTAACAGCATGGAACGCATCAGCATAGCTGTGTTGAGCAGGGAATGGAGAGCAGGGATGAATTAGGAGGAATGGGCTGGACTTCGGGTCCCTTCCCATAAATGTGTTGCCCCGAGCCATCTGAGAGCCACTCAGAAGCCATCCTAAAATGAGGTTTCTCACAAGTGGATCGAAGACAGGACCCAGCACTAAGGATGGTGGGACCTGTAGCTGCCCTCAAGCTCCTTTTAGTGCTCTCTTGAATTGTGTCACCAAAAAACTGGGAAATCCAGACAAAATAGGCAAAAGTCTCAAGTTTCTAGTCCACAGACAGTGGAGGCGCCAAGAGCATCGAAGGGGAAACCTTCCTTTGGCGTTTCATTTTCCCGAGCCCTTTGACCCCCTAAGGCTCGCTTTGCCCCAGTCCTGGCCGCTGTTTCCGCTCTCTCCCGCCATGGTTTGTCCTTCTCAGGCCTTGTCAGAGACAGCTCGAGAAGCTGGTCCTGGCTCAGCTGCATGGCCTCCTGCTTCCGGGACCTCAGCCAGCAAGCCGATGGGGGGCTTGGCCCTGGGCGCAAAACCTTTAACTGAAGACTCGTTCCTTCAAACAGGTTCATTTGACACCCTCTCCGAGCCTGCAGTTTTGCTCATGTGCAGTCGTGGACATAGTATTCCCCCAAATACCTCATTTTAGGAGTATTCTGAAAGTCTTGTCCATTTCTTTTTCTGTTTTGCACCCTTGGCCTCAGAGTGTTGAGATCCTGCCGGTATGTACAGTGCCGCGGGGCCATTCTTTACCAGACATCCACTGCGTCACATCGTCCCTCTCTCAGCTCCCGCGTGTGTGGCCCTCCCCCTCCACGGTCTCCCTGGCGTGCCTGTGCCCCTGTGCCCTCCCCGAGCATGCTCCGCCCCGGGGCTCGGCTCCCTGGCCACCATGACCTCAGGGCCATCGCATGCGCCCTCGCCCTCGCCTGCCAGTGCTGCCTTGGCCCTCATGCTGCCTGTCGTCTTCTTCATGCAGTGAGGAAGGAAAGCTGTCTACCTCTCAAGACGCTGCTTGTAAGGACGTGGAGGAGAGTGCTGAGGCGGCGGAGGGCAAGTCTGTGGCCCCCCGGCCCCCCAGCAGCAGCCCAGAGCAGAGGTGAGTGCCTGCTTCCCTCTGGCTGTCCCAGCCCTGCCTCGCTTTGTCTCCTGGGAGCCGGGAGGGGCGCAGGCCTGGGGGCGTGGGCCGTTGCGGCTGTCCTCCGCTGGTCAGTGCCTGCTCAGCGCGGTGCAGCCCCCAGTCCTGTGCGGCAGCCAGCTGGCTGAGCTAAGTACTCACGTGTCGCAGCGTGCCTCCTGGCTCAGAAGCTGGGAACTCTGCTGCTTGGAGGTAGTGTCACTGGTTCTGTGAGAAGTTGTTGGGGGTGGAAGGGTCTCTCATGCTGGCATACCCCCTCCTGTTTTTCTTGAAGGGGCACTGAGTTGGGGCTGGTACTGAGCCCCTCCAGGATTGGGTCCCCTCTGTCCTGCAGTCACCCAGCTACCACGGCAAGCAGCCCCTGTGCCCAGTCGTGCAGGTGTGTCTGTGTGACACTCAGGTGGCTTCCCAGAGTGCAGCTTCCCATGTGTAAGCTCATTGTTCTGAAGTCTCAGTGTGAGTCCCTCTTTGGTGTTATTTTTGTAAAATACGTATCTTGTCCAGATGAAGTGTGAAGCTCCTACCTGCAGAGTCAAGGGATTTTCAGCGTAACGTTCCCTCTCTAGTGGCCTTAAGCTTAGCCTGAGCCAGTGGTCTGGAGGCACAGGCCAAGCCCCAGCCTCTGCCCGTCCCCGAGGGCCACCGTAGGCCCCACAAGCCAGGACAGTCTCCTGCTGCATCAGCGCTTGCCTTGGACCACACAGACCTCTGCTCAGCCCTGCACAGAGGGAACTTTTTTGATTGAATATATGCAGTATATTTTGAACATATCCTGTGTGTGTATATATATAGAATCAAAAACAAATCCTTTTTTGATTGTATATTTCTTCCGTAAGGAATAGAAGAACCTTAGGAAGCCTTTTCAGGGACGTGCTTTCTGCTCACCTGACCCCCCCAAATCCAGGCATTTTAGGGGCAGTACAACCAGTGGTCACCAACAGGGGGCACTCTCGGTTCACAAGTCCGTAAACCACGTGTTCCTTGCGTAGCAAACCCAGCTTTTCTTTCTCTTGTGGAAATTACTGCTAGAATGAGGGCTTTGCTTTCGTAATTAATTACTTTGTATAAACTGCGTCAGTTATAAGAGCTACTTGTACCTGTTGACTCTAGTGGAGGATTTGGGAGGAAGAGTCGAGGGGCCCTCTAGCTTTGGGGGTCCAGCCCGAGCTGTGCTGCTCAGGGTCTAGGTAAGTCATTTTTTTGCCTGGAGTTTCTTTCCTTTGTTTTTCCAGAGGTCCTCCATAGATCTGACTTCTAATCAGTTATCACCATCTCTGCACTGTCTGCCCATAAATTCCCTCTATGTCGTGTGCTGCCTACAAGCCAGCTAACCCGCCTGCTCCGGAGTCGTGGCTCCTGGGTCTCCTTTCTCTGATGCGAGTGAGATAGGCCTGAGGGAGCAGCTTCTGGGCTCTGGAGTGCAGGGTGTCTGCCCCAGAAACCTTCATGTTCTTCTCCGAGCCTGGAGACATGTCCCAACCTGCAGGTCTCAGGTGGCGGAGGAGCAGGTGGGGAGAGCCAGCAGGAGGGGAAGGAGGGGGGCGCACACACTGGGAAGCGGTTGGTCCTGGTGATAGACCCACAGATAACACGGGGGCGTGAAGACTGCCTGCTGCCGGGTGAAGGACTGGAAGGGGCGCTCTGGGAAGCGGTCTCCTGACCACAGGGACAGAGGCAGGCTTGTTGATGCTGCACGCCACATTCCAAGAGCGGCGTATGTAAAGCGGTGCTGAGGATGGAGACAGCTGTTTGGGACTTCGTGTGCAGTCTTACCCTTGGAGGTCCAGCTACCAAATACGAGGCTTTAGGTGTGCTGTTCACTTAAAGATGTCTGTTGCCACAAAATGTTATCTTTCAGTATTGATCGAGTGTGTGTGGTATCGTGCCATTAGTGTGTAGATAGGCATTTGCATATGTTGTAGTCCTGCTAATCTCTATGGGGACTTACTATTTCCCTTTTACAGGGGGAAAAAAATAAGCTGAGAGAGGTTAAAANCAAAATGTTATCTTTCAGTATTGATCGAGTGTGTGTGGTATCGTGCCATTAGTGTGTAGATAGGCATTTTCATATGTTGTAGTCCTGCTAATCTCTATGGGGACTTACTATTTCCCTTTTACAGGGGGAAAAAAAAAAGCTGAGAGAGGTTAAAAATTTTACTGAAGATCACACAGCCCGCGGGTGAAGACAGGGCCTGTATCTCTTTGGCATAATGAGATAGCGTCCAGTGTGGGTCAAGTCTGCCATGTGTGTGGAGCTGACTTCACGGGTCTCTGTTGGGACTGATGGGCTGAAGCGGTGGACTCTGGGTCAGGAGGCCATGTGCTGGCCGCTCTCAGCAGTGTCTCCTTTCTGGGGTCTGCTCTGTAAGGTTTTGGGAGCACCGTGAAGAATATCTTACATGCTCCAGTTGTGGTTTTGGCAGGAAGGTCCTGGTTACCCTGTCATTACACACAGACACACACATACACACACACGCACACGCGTTACACACACACGCACACACACCAGCGTTACCCTGACACACACACACACACACCAGCGTTACCCTGACATTTGCTTCATGGGAGTACGTGTTACAGGGCACACCTTTGTTCTCAAAGTTGGTCCTTTTAAGACAGACTTCTCTTGTTTCCCCTCACCCCGCCCCACCTCTTCTCTGGGTAGCACAATCCTACTTTTCCAAGTGAAATTTCATCTGGATGGCAGTGTATGGAACATGAAAAGCTGTGCTGAAGGAGGGGTGATCAGATAGCTTCCGAACGCTCAGGGAAGCTGCAGACCGCTGGCCCTTCTGTCCCTGTGCTTCCGGCGGCGAGATGGGGAGGGTCTCCCAGCACCTGCTGCTCTGTAGCCCTTGTCAGCCCCAGCCAAAGCTTAGAGCTGTCAGTTAGTNGTATGGAACATGAAAAGCTGTGCTGAAGGAGGGGTGATCAGATAGCTTCCGAACGCTCAGGGAAGCTGCAGACCGCTGGCCCTTCTGTCCCTGTGCTTCCGGCGGCGAGATGGGGAGGGTCTCCCAGCACCTGCTGCTCTGTAGCCCTTGTCAGCCCCAGCCAAAGCTTAGAGCTGTCAGTTAGTTTCTGGAGCTTTAGGAACGTTCACTTAAGAAGCATTTCGTGGGGTGACTCCTGAGTATAGGCTTTGTTCTAGGCCCGCCTGAACAGTATTCTGATGGACGTCGTCCACCCAACCCACTCCCTGGGGTGCGGCACAGCGTTGGTCTCTCTAGGAGTCCTGAGGCCGTCTCTCGCCCCCCTGCAGGACCGAGCAGCTGAGCGTGCCGGGCGACGCGGCGGTCAATGGCCCCGTATGATGAGGAGCCCTCCGTGCTGCTGACCGAGGGCTGGGGGCGCCGTGCAAGCCGGGCTCCGGGCTGCGTGGGGAGCCCGCCGAGCCACGCCGCTGCACTCACCCTGCAAGGGATCAGGACCAGCGAGCTTTCTATTCTAGTCTAAGACGCTGTACAGAGAAGCCCAGACGTGTACAAGTATTGCACATTGACAAATACCAAGAATTTTTGCGTATGTTTATATTGTATTGTTCTAAATAATGGGTAGCCTGTGAAATAAGATCTTGCCACCCATGTAATAATAGTAGTAATACTATAGTTAAAATGGCTGTAAGAATAGTTTTATAAAAGTGAATACACAGATCTATTGTATTTGAAACATAACTATTTGACAATTATTAGTGTGACCAAAGTATTAGGCAGTTTTCATACATTTTTCACCTTGTACAAAATTCTGAATTCATTTTCTTCCAGGTTGACAAGGAGTTGTAGGATTGAAATGCCCTCTAAGTGTTATTTTGGTTGTTCTAACTTACAGAAGTGATTTTGAATAAGAAATATTTGGTGTTCTTTTTATAACCAGTTTTTAATTGGTAACTGTTTTCTGTATTGTTTAAAAACGGATCAAAAAATGTAAGTCTATTGGTAGAGATTAAGTATTTATTGCTACAACTTAGTTGATAAATTGTGTTATTGTAAAGCCATATGTTCTGTTGAAGTCTTGTTTGCTTGAACTGTTTATCCCTACAGGTGAAACACTAGACTATTTAGAGTGTACATGGCTTGTGGTTTGGGTTTTTTTTGTTTCATGTTTTGTTTTGGTTGTTCATCTGCCTTTTAACCCATTCACCAAAATTTACCTTGTTAATAACAAGCATCACCAATGAACATTTCAGAGCAATCTGCATATGTAACATACCTGAATCATATTAGGCAAGTCGGTGGAAAAATGCTCGTGCTGCTAATGGAATTAGAGTGCGTTCATTTTACAGGCTAGTCTTTTAAACTAGAAAGCAGAGTCCAGCGCCTCAGCATGCCCGTTGTCTTACTGGACCTTGTGAGGCTTTCACTCGTAAATTCTAAGCCAGTGTATTTTTTTTAGAACTGGTTTGTGTACATATATAGTGATTATGGATACTAATTCAATGTAATTTATAATTTTATATGTCAATATAAAAATACATCACAGCCTTCTCAAACAGCTGAAGCAATATATTGTATATTGCCATGTCGTCTGGTGAAAGGGTTAAATTACTTCACCTCTTGCACTTTTAGATGCAAATCAGTTTTTCATTTCTGTAATAGAAAATTATTCACGTATTTTTACATCATTTGTTTTTCCTGACCAGTATTTAAAACCAAAAGGATATTCTGAAAAATGGCCAACGATTTTTTTAGAAATAGCATCCCAAGCAGCGTGCCTAAACATTACATTGCATATGGAAATAAAAAAAATCAAATGTCTAATGCCTTATTTCTGGTTTACTTTCCCACTGTAAATGGTGTGGAGGCCCTTGGTGAGGTTTCCGGAGGCAGACTAGCCCCCAAGGACAGTGGGGCCAGCCGTGTGCCCTGGGACAGTCAGTGGGGCTTCTGCGCTGGCCTCTGCACCAACTCAGGGACCCTTTCTGTCGGGAGCTCTCTCAGAAGACACTGTCCTCGAGCACGCTCCCCTGGACCCTCAACGCCGCCAGAGGACAGGCCTCCCCTCGCTGGTCTCAAGGGTACTGACCGACACGGCCCGACCGCGGGGATTGCCAGCAGATGCCATGCCCTGATCTGGCCTGGTGGAGAGCTCTGCGGGCGCCGCCTGGCTCCAGGGCTGCACGCACAGTCCCACACCCTCTGGATCTCCTCGGCCTCTGCACCTTCCCAAGGTAAACCTGGCATCTTGTTCATCCTGCCCGCTGCTGATGGAAGGGCCCTGGGGGCTTCTCCTTGGGGTGAGTTGTGTCCTGCTCGTCTCGCCTGGCAGGGAGGGGACACGGGTGGGCAGTGCAGAGTCTATTGGGGGTGGGAGTCTGCCGGCCCCAGGGATTGGAGCGAGTACACGCTCATTGAGTTTCTACTTTAATTTTTGTGGGTTGGCCCTACTGAATGCAAGACTACAGATGTCTATAATACCAGACCTGTATTAAAAAAAAAAAAAAAGACAAAATAAAGCCTGGTTCTTTGTTTCCAGAAGTCTTCTCTGTACCTTGCTTGGGCTCTAGTAACCAGCCAGGGTTTGGGGCCGTGAGAGGACCACCACTGGATTCTGAGGGGTCAGGCTCCCTGGCACGGGACCCTGGGCTGGCGAGAAGGAGCCACGCTGGGTGACGAGCTACACGTGTCCTGCCCCTGGGGCAAGAGCAGCTGGTGCGGACGGTGGGAGCCCCGTGCGAGCCCGAGTCTCCCTGCTGTGTGTGTGTCCTCCGTCTTTGGCGCCTCCCCAGCCTGGGGCTCTGGCATCTCGACCTACCAGTGACTTGGAGGGGAAACTTCGCAGTTGTTCCAACATGCTGCCGCCACAGCACAGCTGCTCGCTTTCCCTGCTTCCCCATCTGTTTGCATGAGAAAGTGTCCCCCTGGTTGGTACCTGTCCCCCAGAGCCAGCTGGTCACCAGGCCCTCGTGTTAGTCTGGATGCTGTGGGACCTGCCAGGTACCCAGGGCCAGGGCACCAAGGGCTCTGGGGCCAGCTGGCACTGACATACTCAAAAGCTGCTCCACCCACACAGGACAGAGAGCTTCTCTGTCTCAGCTGCTTTTTCTGTCATGTGAGAAAACCACAGCAACGAGTCCATGGATATAAAACAGGAAATGTTGGTATGAACTCCCTACTCGCTTTTCCACCTGCTAACGTCACCTGCCGGCCTTTGTAAATCTTGGCTTTTAGCCTGGGTTTGAGCTGTTTGCAGCCTGCACCTCCAGAGAACTCAGGTGCCTTCACTCCGGAAAGATGGATTTAGTAATTTTTCTGCCTCAGAGTCAGCTACCTCTCACATACCAGCTCTGGCCCAACACCTGTGTTCAGTTTTGTCGGGACAGAGCCACGCCCCTTGGTTTGTCCACTGCCTGCTGCTCCTGGGCCCCAGTGACAGGCCAGGAGGCGAGTTGCTGGCCTCACTCCACGGCCAGTCTTTGTCCTTGGGTTCAGTTTCTTCGTCTGCTTCCTGTTCTTGTCCTTACTGACGGCGTTCCTGCTCAGCCCTTCATTTCAGTGGTCCGCGTGTGGGCTTTGCCCTTACCATCTGTACCAGGCTTTCGTCACTTTCATAGTGAACAGAACAAGCTGCTGCCTTTGAATTTATTCCCTGAGATGGCTTATATGTGCTTAAGGACCACTCGGCTCGGCTGATGGTGTTCCATAGCACGTGAGATAAGATGCTGGGTGGTTCTGTTTTATTCCTCCTGTACAGTTCTCTGCTTGTTAACCGAAACGGAGATCTTAGAGCACTGTCCTAAAAGCTTCATGTGCATTAACTTTCCTTCACAGCCGTTTTACGAGATGGACGGCTGTCCTCATTTCACACATGGATGAGAGGGTCACAGATGTTGGTTTTGACAAAGGGTGCCCAGCTAGTAAGTGACAAGAGTCGTGAAGGTTAACTTTTCAGCATTTAAAGAGCAGTGCTCAGTGTGCGGATGCTCAGCTACTAGCAGCTGCCAGTATCAGCAGCTTGGTTACTGCAGCACACTGCCAATCAGATCCTCATGGTGTTTACTTTTTTCTTGGAATTTGTCACTCTGGCACCAGAGTAGAGCAGTGAGTGGAAACTCAAATATTGTCGAACAATAGAAATGTTACAAGCGTTGCAGTAGGCAAAGCCAGGTAGTGAACAAAACAGTTTGAACACAGACCAGTGTGTGTATGAGAATCACACTTGACGGGACTACAGGAGCAGTGGCTTTTGAGGGGCTCATACTTGCTCCTGGACTCAACCCCAGCTGGCTGCTCTCATGACTGTTGACGTTGTGTAGTTGAGACAGAGGCCATACGGCCTGCAGACCCCAACATGTTTATCCTCTGGCCCTTATAGAGAAAGCTTGCTGGGCCCTGAGATAGATCAGTGAGATGGGATAGAAGCCAAGAGTAGACTCACAGGTACATGGTGAGTTAATTTTCAACAACATTGCTGAGGCAGTTACACAGTCTTTTCAGCTGGCAACCGGCAATCTGTATGGAAAGAAATTAACCTTGAATCCTGTCAAACACCATATACAAAAATTAATACAGAGGAACCGATGGGGGACTCCCTGGTGGTACAGTGGTTAGGACCTAGCACTTTCACTGCTGAGGGCCCGGGTTCAGCCCCTGGTCAGGGAACTACAATTCCCCAAACTACGTATCTGTCACAGCTCCCCCTCCCCCCCTAAAAAAAAAAACAGGTGATGGGTCTAAAAACATAAGTATTTACATAAGCTTCTAGAAGAAAGCAATAATTAGCTTTGCAATGGGCAAAGAATTCTTAGGACACACATTGCAAGGGAAAAGAAATGAGGCTGCCATCAAAATGAAATTTTTCTGCTCTTCAAAATGAACAGGTTAGACCGTGGACAGCCAGGACAAGAGTAAGTAACCTCTGTGAGTCTGACAAAGGACTCCCATCCAGGAACTAGGAAAATGTACCTGAAGTAATGAGGTGAAGTGGAGCCAGCGGGAAAGAGATGAGCACATGGTCACCAAGGAGCCACACGAGTGATCAGGAAGGACATGAGCGGCCGTGTCGGATCACTAGTCACCAGGGCTACGAGTTAAAATCACAAGTAGCTGCCCTTTCCCACCTGGCACAAGGGCTGAAACGAAGACCACCTTTACCAAATGCTTGTGAAAATGTGGAGCCAGGAGAATATATGTCCATGAAAGACATACAAGGATGCTTATTGTCACTTCATTCATAACAACAAGATCAAAACCACGTCCAACAGTGGGGAAATCGGTAAGCAGATTATAGTATGTGCGGTCACAGCTGCTCATGGAGGTCCATGCAGTGGGAGGCTGAGGACAGCAGCTGGGTGCGCTCTTGCTAAGTTGTTTCAGAGGTGTGCAATTCTGTGTGCCTTATGGACTGTGGCCCCCCAGGCTTCTCTGTCCATGGGATTCTCCAGGCAAGAATACTGGTGGGGGCGGGGGTTGCCATGCTCTCCTCCAGGGGACCTTCCTGGACAACAGCTGGAAGGACTCACTTATAAAACAAATGGGAAAAGGGAGCCAACCTCTGTCTGGTGCTGCAGCTTCCATGGAGCCGCTTGGATCTCATCCTGGATCAGCCTGCCCCACAGTGGGCGACTCCATCCAGAATATTCTAGGATCCCCTACACAGAGCAGGCACTTGGCACCATCACAGGAGATGGTTTGAGGCTGGACAGACTGTTGTAAAGCCATTAGACAAAATCAGTGAACTCAGAGAAATAATCATGCCTCCTCCAAAGAGCTTACAAACTGAAATTCCAAGATTGTCATACAGAATTCTAATGTTAACAAGAAATCATCCAACTCCATACCTAGGATCCACTTCAGGTGAAACTGATTTTATGGAACAGTCTCAGAAAGACTATATAGTCATCCTGTTTAACTTCTATGCAGAGTACATTATGCAAAATGCCAGCCTGTATGAATCACAAGCTGGAATCAAGACTGCTGGGAGATATATCAGCAACTTCAGATATGCAGAGGATACCGCCCTAATGGCAGAAAGCAAAAGAGCCTCTTGATGAAAGTGAAAGGGAGATGGAAAAAGGTGGCTTAAAACTCAGCATTCAAAAAACTAAGATCGTGGCATCTGGTCCTATCACTTAGTGGCACATAGATGGGGAAATGATGGATACGGACAGACTTTATTTTCTTGAGCTCCAAAACCACTGTGGATGGTGACTGCAGCCATGAAATTAAACGAGGCTCCTCAGAAGTAAAGCTATGACAAAGCTAGACAGCATACTAAAAAGCAGAGACATCACTTTGCCGACAGGGGTCCGTATAGTCAAAGCTTTGGTTTTTCCAGTGGTCACATACAGGTATGAGAATTGGACCGTGAAGAAGGCTGAACTCCAAAGAATTGATGTTTTTGAACTGTGGTGCTGGAGAAGACTCTTTGAGAGTTCTTGGACTGCAAAGAGATCAAACTGAAATCAATCCTGAATATTCACTGGAAGAACTGATGCTGAGGCTCCAATACTTCAGCCACCTATGTGAAGAGCCAACTCATTGAAAAAGACCCTGATGCTGGGGAAGATTGAGGGCAGGAGGAGAAGGGGGGCGACAGAGGAGATGGTTGGATGGCATCCCCTACTCAACGGACATGAGTTTGAGCAAACTCTGGGAGATGGTGAGGAACAGGGAAGCCTGGCATGCTGCCCATCCATGGGGTCATAAAAAGTTGGACACGACTGAGCGACTGAACAACATAAGGACTAAAGGATGTTTAGTAGTTCAAGGAGAGAAAGATACACAGAATGAAGACATTCCTCCCCACCCAAAGAAACAAAATTATTGTAAACAGAACATCTAGAAGAAGAGAGGAAAACCAGTCAGAAATCTTGTAAATAAAAAATACAGCCAGTAACATTTTTTACAAAGTCAGTAGACAGGATCAGCTGTGGACATAAGTCGAGGGCTGAGGGGTTAGAAGATAGTTCTGAGACCTTCGGCCAGAACCTTGCATGAATGATGAGAGAGGTTGTAGGGCTTGGCGGATGGGTCGAGACTGTAGCATGGTCTGAGGAGAGCTGCAGAAGATTGTGGAGACAATACCAGCTGGTTATTTTCCAGAATTAGAAAAGACACGATTTTTAGATTAAAGTTGTATTTGGAATTCTAAGCAGGGTAAAGAATAATCCCTTAGCACTTGCTCAGTTGATTTGAAAGAATATGCACAGGGTATCCTTGAGACAAAATAGCATTTTCTGGAAAGTAAATGAGATTTGTTGGTCTCATTAAAGAACAAGTGGATGACCAGAGGGAAACAGGTCTGTGATCATGTAGTCGTGGGAGCGTGGAGGCGGGGGAAGCGCGCAAGCATGTGCACCAGATGGGAGGCACCCTGTTAATAGAACGAAGATAAAAGCCACGCGGTCTCAGCAAATGCATAAAGAAGCACTTGACGGGACGCAACATCCTTTCGTAAGAAAACTCTCAACAAGAGAGTATAGAAGGGGCATACCACAACAGAATCAAGGCTATATGACAAGATAGGGGTTCCATCTCCTTCCAGTTGCTGCTGTTCAGCCGCCCAGTCGTGTCTGACTCTCTGCGACTCCTGGGCTGCAGCACGGCAGGTCTCTCTGCCCTCCACCGTCTCCCGCAGTTTGCCCAGGCTCATGTCCATTGCATCAGCAATGCCATCCAGCATCCGTCTCATCCTCTGAGGCCCTCTTCTTCTGCCCTCGATCTTTCCCAGCAGCAGGGGCTCTTCCAATGAGTCAGCTGTTCACGTCAGATGACCAAAATACTGGAGCTTCAGCTTTAGCAGCAGTCCTTCCCGTGAATATTCAGGGTTGATCTCCCTTAAGATTGACTGGTTTGATACTTCTGATAAATACCCAGAATTGGGATTACTGAATCATATGGTCGTTCTATTTTTAATTTTTTGAGGAAACTGAATACGGTTTTCCAAAGTGGCTGCACCAACTTACATTAACAGTGCACAAGGGTTCCCCTCTCTCTACATTTTCACCAATATTATCTGTCTATTTGATAATGGCCTTTTTGACAGGCGTGAGGTGGTATCTTATTGTAGTTTTGGTTTACATGCCCCTGACGATTATTGATGCTGAGCTCTTTGCCATGCACCTGTTGGCCATTTGTATGCCTTTGTAAAAATGCATATTCAGGTTCTTCGCCCACTTTTTAGTTGGATTATTTGGGAATTTTGCTGTTGAGTTTATGGGGGTTCCCAGGTGGCACTTGAGGTAAAGAGCCCTTCTCGTAATGCAGGAGATTTCAAGTTTGGTCTCTGGGTTGGGAAGATCCCCTGGAGAAGGGAATGCAGCCCACTCCCGCGTCCTTGCCTGGGGAGTCTCCTGGACAGAGGAGTCTGGCAGCCTTCCGTCCACAGGGGGGAAGAGTCGGACGCAACTGAAGTGACATANTCTCTGGGTTGGGAAGATCCCCTGGAGAAGGGAATGCAGCCCACTCCCGCGTCCTTGCCTGGGGAGTCTCCTGGACAGAGGAGTCTGGCAGCCTTCCGTCCACAGGGGGGAAGAGTCGGACGCAACTGAAGTGACATAATCTGTGTTGCATCCACATATGAGTTCCTTACATATTTTGTAGATTAATCCTTTGTCAGACATGTGGCTCACAAATATCAATATTTTTTTTTCCCGCTTGTGGGTTGCCTCTTCATTTTACCGTTTGTTTCTTTTGCTGTGCAGAACCTTTTAGTTTGACATAGTTCTGCTTATTTACTTTTGCTGTCAAACCATAATCATAAAAAATATTTTATGATTTTGGTGTCACATCCAAAACCAGAACCAGTGTCAAGGAACCTTGTCTCCATGTTTTCTTCTAGTTTTTATTGTCAGGTCTTCCATTTCAAGTTAGGTTTGCAAGTGGTGGGAGCGAGGGATGCAGCATCATTTTGCACGCTCGCGTTTCCTTTCGTCGCCTTGCCTGTGGTCGTCGCCTTGCCTGTGTTGTTCCTGATCTAATGAGCGCACGATGTCGTTTTTCTGAACGCAGTGTGTTGTTTTTCTCTCTTGCAACTTTCAAGGTATCCTCTTTGGCTTTGCCTTCTGGCAGTTTGTTTATGATGTGCCAAGGTTTGAGAAACTGGGGGCGATGATTTCTTCATGTATCCTTCCTGCCCTTCCCTTCCCTTGCATCCCCTCTCCTCTCCTGGGATTCCAGCTACACGTGTGTTGGACGCCTTTGTACTCCGCGGAGCTCTCAGGCTGTCCCTTTGCCCTTGGTCTTCTTCCTCTGCGCTTTTTTGGTTAATTTCCATTGACCTGCCTTCACGTTCACAAGTTCTTTCTCCTGCCGTCTCCTTTTTGCGCCTATCTAGTGGACTTTTCGTTTATGTTATTTTGCTTTTGGACTCTAGGATTTTCATTTGATTCTTTTTTGGAGTTCTCTTTTCTCTGTTGAGATCCCCACCTCTTTCCTCATTAAGACTATGTTTTCCTTCAGCTATTTGATCATTTTAAAATTTAATTCCTTTGACATAATGTACAGTAGCTGTTTCAAAGCCTGTCTGCCAGATCTCACCTCTGGGTGCACTTGGGGTCAGTTTCCGTTGGCTGCCTTCTCCCTGAATATGGGTCACAAGTTCTTGTGGCTTCAC
>SJYA01004720.1:0-29407 GCA_006410615.1 Neotragus moschatus
GGGTTTCCTGAGGCTCGATCCCGCCTTTGCATATGCTGAAGCCTCCTTCCTCATGACCTTTGCCATGGGTGGAGTTCCTCACGCAGGCTCCTGGCAGTTCTTTTCTTGCTTTTCTAAAGGATGAGGTCTTGGGGCCAAATGAGAATTAGACATAGAAATGCTAAGTTCTGAGGAGTAAACAAATTGTGTGTTCTTCACCAAAAAGGTATTATTACACTGCTTTTACAATCACGTGTTTTTGTGTTGGGGCGAGCCCCTGACCCTCCAGGTTCGGTAATCTGCCACGAAAGCTCACAGGACCCCACGCAGTCCCTCTCCCAGCATGAGTTACTGCAGTAAGGCGGACAGGGTGCGGGGCAGGGTCAGCAGAGAGCAGAGGCTTTGCTGCCCCTGCGTGGGAACCAGACACGCTTCAGGGGGCCCTTCCCACAGAAGCGCCCGGGCCGCACTCAGTAGTTCTGACATGTCGGAAGTTCTCGTAACAATGTGGTGATAATTGATGTGATAATTTACCGTATTAACATTCGTATCTCATAGGATAATCCATCAAATGCAAACACTAGTTATTAATGCTGTCACAGATGGTAAAATTGAAACGCCAGTCTCTCTTTGCAGATAGGAAGGCTGTCATATCACAAGGAATGTTAAAATGTGTTGGTTCTTCAATGTTTCTCAAAAGCAAATGGGGCATTGGCTACCGGCTGAGGTATGGTTCCTTCTTTCTTTTGAATTATTTTTACTTGTTCACTAAGTGTTTTGGCCGCAGGGTCTCCCTGCTGTGTGGGCGTCCCCTGTTTCGGGAGCAGGGGCTGTGCTTCGCTGCAGTGTGCAGGCTTCTCACTGCTGTGGCCTCTCTCGTTGCGGAGCAGGCTCTAGGGCGCTCAGGCTTCCGTGGTGCGGCTCCCAACCTCAGAGCACAGGCGCAGCTGTGATGCACACAGCTTAGTTGCTCCCGGGCGTATGGGGTCTTCTTGGATCAGCGATCAAACACCCGTCTCCTGCTTTGGCAGTTGGCTTCTTTACCACTGAGCCAGCAGGGAGACCCTATGGCACAGACTCTTGCTTAAAGCATCAGAATTTACTCTGGGCTGTTTAGAGTCATCCTAAGAAATCCAGCAGGGAGACCCTATGGCACAGACTCTTGCTTAAAGCATCAGAATTTACTCTGGGCTGTTTAGAGTCATCCTAAGAAATCATGGTTTTGGGTTTTCTCCAGCATGTGCATAGACAGATACTGTGCCACAGAATCTCTTTCTTCTCTGGTTAAACAACACATACCTGCGGCCACTTTGTTACAGCAGAATGAGCAGC
Source organism: Neotragus moschatus (assembly GCA_006410615.1). Classification (NCBI taxonomy): domain Eukaryota; kingdom Metazoa; phylum Chordata; class Mammalia; order Artiodactyla; family Bovidae; genus Neotragus; species Neotragus moschatus. Next base: position 1,312 of record SJYA01004720.1, read on the forward strand.
AACTTGTGTACAGCTTGCCTTTCAAGGACATGGACAGATTTTCAGGTATTCCCTGCGTCTGGTTTCGTGATTGCTAAACTAAGATCCCGCCTTGGGGGCCAGTTCTCTTAATTTACTTGGTTTTTCACTTATTTTTCTGCGTAATATTTACATGCTCCCAGGTACTCAGAGTTAATATTCTGTTTCTGCTTTACTTTTGGAAACCAGAAATGCTGTAAGCCAGCGTTTCTTTCTTTTTTTTTTCATAAATGTCATGCAAGAAATTCCTAACTAGTATGTTAACTTACGTAAATAATTGCTTGCGTTATCAGGAAAGAAACTGCTCCCTTTGTTTGTAGGTCCCCTGGGAATAATAATATAAATATACACACATAAACATATACACACACGCACACAAACATGTACACACATCCACACACACGTGCACACACGTGGACACACACACACACACGGTTGTGTAAGCCCTCAACTGCCTTTTCAGTTTCATGATTTCATAATGAATTACATTATTATACAGTAAACTCTTGAATTATCTTAATTATAGCCTTAATTTTCTGCGTTCTGATGAGGAACTCAAGCTCAGTCTCCTTTATCTGTTGAGGGATCTCTTAATAACCATAAGGATACTACTGCTGAAGACAAGTTATACAGAACTCCCACAGCATTCCTATAGTTAGATAGAAATTTTCCATGTTAGTGGAATTAGTTTGAAGAAAAGGAATCACTAATTAACTGAAGTGTCCATGTCAACTTAGTGTACTCTGCCTATCATTCTGCCTGTAAAACATTCCTTAGTTTTATGTCATGGTTCACATCTAACAGGCGCATGTCCTTAAACAAGCATTCCGTGGGGTCCTCAGCAATTTGTAGGAATGTTGAAGGGGTTCTGAGACCAGAAAGTTTGGGAACCGCGGTGGCAGCACAGTAAATTCAGTTGTTTTCTACTTTTAAAGGACATTTTAGAGTCATTCGTGACAGTATGCTTAGCTACACAAAGTTCTTTCATTTTTTTCCTTTTAGGTTTATTTTCTGCTCTTGACAGTCATTCAAACTTAGGTGTTATTTCTTATGGTGTCTCCATGACGACTTTGGAAGATGTATTCCTAAAGCTAGAAGTTGAAGCGGAAATTGACCAAGCAGGTAAAAACAGATCTCACAAAACATGTTAGGCAGTGAACCAGACAGGTAGTGATCCAGAGAGTGATGGTGTAAGCATGTGTAAGCATGTCTATTTGGGGAAGGAAAGGGTAGGGGTACACAGGTCAGTAAGCAGCTCGGATGTTTGCGGATGCGGTGGGCGCTGTGCTGGAGCCAGTGTCGCGGCCTGGGGAGGCAGGTGGCTGGGACTGCATCTCGGGGGCACGCGAGGAGATGGCGCTTAGGGGAGCTCCCGAGGCAGGAGAGACGCGGTTCCACGGCAGAGTCTCCCAGGTGGAGGGAGCAGCTGCCGCAGCAGTGTTGACCTAGGAGTGGGTGGGATGCTCCTGGTGACAGAGGGGGGCTGCCGGAGCGCCAGGGAGAGCCTGGCGCGAGGAGCTCGGGCGAGGCGAGGGAGGGGCACGGGCAGCCCCGAAGCTCTGTAGGGGCACTCCGTTTGCCTTTCTGCTGTGTGGCGTGCAGCTCGCAGAGAGTTCCAGGGCAAAGGGGCAGCGTGAGCTGACGCGCATCTTCAACAAGTGCGTTCCGGCTGTTGGATGCCGGATGGACTGTGAAGGAAGTCTGGAAGCAGGAAGAGCGGTCGGGAAGCCGTGACTGCTGATCCTGTGTGAGCTTGGATGGCCGTGAAAACTGGGAAATACGAACAGATTTGGGTCGTTTTAGAGGCACTGGTGGTGACCTGCTGCTGGGCTCCTTTTGGGGTTTGGGGAAGGGCACAGTCAGGAAGGTGTCTAAGCTTTCAGCCTGAGAATTGGAAATGGGATCGCAGTTTCCTGACCGAAGGGGAACAACCAGTTCCTGGAAAGAAGGATTCCAGGCGTGATTTCGTTTGTGTTGTTTGAGATGCTTGGTAGACATCCCCGTGGAGATGCCCATGGGCTGTGACGTGCATGCTTAGAGCTGGGAGAGGCTGCTTCAGCTGAAGACATGCACTCTGAGGTCGCTTTTGTTTAGGCGGCCCCAGGAGTCGGAGGCGGACCCTTGGAGTAGACGGGGCGCCGGAGTGTGGGCAGTGAAGGGCAGGAAGCACGGGCGGGAAGGCACCATTATTGCGCTTTCTTTCTTCACGAGAGGAGGGGGGCAGCCAGGACCACGTGGTGTTTAAGGAAGGAAGGCGGTCACTTCTTGCTGATCACTGTGAGAATTGGGTGATAACAGAATGGGTGGTTTTGGTAACGTGGAAGATGGAGAAACCTGGAAGCGTGGAAGCCGGTCGGGAGCTTGACGTACCGTCAGTGGTGCGGCTGAGATGAGTGCGTCTCAAGTAGGGCTGAGAGTGGAGGGTTGGCGGCAGCAGGGTGGGCGTGGAGTGGTCGTCTCGGTCATGGAGGAAAGTCACTTTACGATGAGAGCGTGGTGTCAGACTGTGCTATTCCTGTTTGCTTTTTAATTGGAGGAAAGTTGCGTTACCGTGTTGTCTGCCTCCGCTGCACACGAGGTAGCCAGCTGTGAGTGCGTGTGTGCGCCTCCCCGCCTCCCCGGCCCAGCCTCCCGCGAGCCTCCCGTGCTGTGCGGCACCTTCCACGAGCTGCCTGTTTACGCCTGGTAGCACATACACATCCACGCTGCTTTCTCCATTCGTCCCTCTCTCTCCTTCCCCGACTGTGTCTGTAAGTCCCTTCCTTATATTGTGATTAGAGAAGGAAAGCTCACAGAAGTCTCTAGATCTCAGACAGCTGGAGAGGTGCGGGCATTCGTCAGTTCGATGGAGTTGAGCAGAGACCCAGGTGTGGGAGCAGGGCGACAGAGGGATTCTGGCGTCAGGACGCGGTGCGCTGTCGGTGAGCGGGTGTGATCCCGGGAGTGACAGAGCACGCCACGCGGAAGGCGCTCGTATGTGTGGTGCTCAACAGCTCGAGGGACACGAGGCAGTTTCCAGAAAATGTCTGTGCCGTGGGATGAAGATGAGAGGCCGGTGCTCTGTTCAGGTGTTGTTGGCTTTTTCTGCAGCACCTTTAAGTCCTCTTCATGCCGCAGCCAGTCTTCATCTCCTTTTATTACTTTTCACCTCTTTTAATCTGAATCACTCTTTAGAAAGCCGCGCATCTTGATTTTTGTCCCCATCAACACGTTTCAGCTGGTGTCAGTCTCTTGGCATCAGCCATAGAACGTGTCTCTTACATGTGTTCCGGCTTCTTTTACTCAATATGATGCTTATAAGATCAAGCTGTCATAGTCATGCAATGGCTTGGTCACCTTCGTAGCTTCACACTGTCTGTTCCAGGTAAAGGCCAGGCTTTTTGTGCTCTCACCTGCTGATGGACCCTGGGCTCCGTCCCTCGTGTGGCCGCTGGATAGAGCAATGGCTGTGGATGTCCTTGTCCGTGTGTTTCCGTGAACCTCTGCACCTAGTTCTGTTGGGCTCCTACCAGAGAGAGCACGTCCTGGTCATGAGCTGTGCACACGTTCAGTTGTCATCTGTAGCCAAAGTCCATGACAGCCCCTCCGTCCCGTGTCGCTGCCCCCAGGCGCTTTGAAATTTCCATGCTTCGGGGAGGTTTCCATCTTCCTAAGGCCTATGACGTATCTTTCCATCCTTCTCTTTCTGCACATAGATTACAGCGTGTTTTCTCAGCAGCCGCAGGAGGAAGAGTTGGATTCAAAATCCTTCGACGAGATGGAGCAGAGCTTGCTTATTCTCTCCGAAAGCAAGGCTGCTCTAGTGAGCGCCAGGGGCCTCTGGAGGCAGCAGGTGTTCACCGTCGCCCGGCTTCACTTCCTCAACTTGAGGCGCGAGAGCAAGTCCCTGAGATCTGTGTAAGCACAGGCACGCTCCCGCCCGAGGAGCTGAGGTTCTTCAATTTAAGATTTCTCTTTCGTTTTCTTTATTTTTTAATTGGAGAATGGCTTTGCGTGTTGTACTGGTTTCTGCTGTGCCACAGCCCGAGTCAGCCCTAAGTGTACATGAGTCCCCTCCCACCAAGCCACCCTGACTCAGCCGTGAGAAAGAAGACACTGAGTCACTTCTAGGGAGGTGGGGGAGCCTTCCACCTGTGCTCAGAGCGAAGTGAGTCAGAAAGAGGAGCGCGCGTAACGCTAGTAACACGTATCTGTGGAATCCTGAAACATGGCACGGATGAGCCTGCCCACAGGGGAAGAGCAGGGGCCAGATGCAGATGACGGGCCTGGGGACGCGGGGGGCGGGAGGCGGGGGGAGAGTGGCCCCGACATCACACACTCTCGTGGGAAACCGAGAGAGCTGGTGAGAAGTTTCTTTTTCAAATGAGTACCTTTTAACCGTCATGGGAAGGAAGATTATTTTGTATACTTACATGTTAATATGCCTTCAACTGTTTTTTTTTTTTCCTTTCAGGTTGCTTCTACTGTTAATTTTTTTCACAGTTCAGATTTTCATGTTTCTGGTACATCACTCTTTGAAAAATGCTGTGGTTCCCATCAGACTTGTTCCAGACTTATACTTCCTCAAACCTGGAGATCAGCCCGATAAATACAAAACCAGTCTGCTCCTTCAGAACTCCACTGGTGAGAGTGTGTGAAGGTTTGTGAGCGTGTGCTTGTTGGCCTGGGGTGAGGGGTAGACACAGGTCAGAGATTTGGATTTTAGAAACATACCTAAGATAAGGCATGGTCTGTCTGCACAAACCTACGTTAAATAAAACCCTTCATTGATGCTGAGTAACAGATTAATGAAATTTTGGTTTAAGTGTTCAGTTGCTTAGTCGTGTCTGACTCTTTGCAATGCCATGGACTGCAGCACGCCAGGCCTCCCTGTCCATCACCAACTCCTGGAGTCTACTCAAACTCATGTCCATTGAGTCGGTGATGCCATCCAACCATCTCATCCTTCTCCTCCTGCCTTCAATCTATCCCAGCATCAGGATCTTTTCAAATGTCAGTTCTTCACATCAGGTGGCCAGAGTATTGGAGTTTCAGCTTCAGCATCAGTCCTTCCAGTGAACACCCAGGACTGATCTAACACTTTAAAAAATATTTTGATTTATGTTGTTGATACTCATAAAATTTCCTTTTTTAATAGTGGCATTATTCTCAGAGCAGCGTAATTCATCTCAAAAGTTTATAATGAGCAAAACAAACTTCAGAACTTGAAAACTCTCTAGAAAGAATTACAGCATATAATATTTAATGCAGTTACATGTCTACAAGGAAGTGTTTAAACAGTTTTTAAGGACTGTCTGAAAAATCGGAATAAAGGACAGTTGTCATGGAAATCTCTCTAATCAAATACTTTTGTAGTGGACATTTTTGGATTTGTTATTTTTATCATGTAAGTATCAAATATGAAAGAAAATTTAAAACCCATGGCTTTGAGCAAAGCTCAGAATAAAATTTTAAAAACTTGATAATAAGACTGATTTTCAAAACGTTAAAACCGAATTCAGGATTTGACGTGAATTAGGTGTTTCTACAACATCTCCCATCTGTGTAGATGGTTTATAGTCCCAAGGGTCTTGAGGAGGAAGTTAAAATGAGCTAACAATACAAGTTTTCAGTAAAACACAAGTGGCTTCTCTGCTTATCTTGCTGAAACACGTTGGAGGGTTGCATTTCTTGTACCTGTTGTACACTCACAAATTCTCTGTAGTTTAACACTTGCCAGCACTTCACTCGTATTCTGATATCTTTCCTTTTTGATTCACTATCAGCCGAAAACTTTTGCCCTACATTATAATCACAGTTTGGGATGATTACAGACGACTATTAAAATCATCACTCCTAAATTCTAACTATCAGTTTATGATGTAACCTCTCTTCTTTTCGAGGAAGAAGGTATGTAGTGATAGAAAACACACTTGAATAGAAAACATGTTTTTTCATTTCTTTCACTCTTATTTTGGTTTTAATGCCCATTCCACGTTGCTGAAATGCAGTGCCACATCGAGCCTACACTGTGGTGTTGTGGCCATTTTTTGGTGTTTGAGGAACTTGTGTGTCATCTCAAGTATTTCTGCCTGGATTTCACTCTCACTGATCTCCAGAAATTCTGGTGTTTTCAAGATTTTGTCCCATTTGATATTTTTAAGAATATCTAGAATTACTTACACCTGTCTGTCAGTCTGTCTCTCTGTCCACGTATCTGTCCATCCACCGAGCCATCCACCTATCAGTCTCTGTGTCTGTCTCACGTCTCCCAGGCCTCACCGTTCATCCTAAAGGTTCATTTCCTGTAGGAATCATGGCCTCTGAGTCTGAGTCTCGGACACCCTACCCTCCTGGTGAGGCTTTCTGTATCACAGGTGACCCAGTGCTGCCCTGAGAAGACAGACCCGCTCTAGCATTTGGAGATGGGAGGTGGTTAACCCACTGGGTCAGAGTGGAGGCCAGATCCCAGGAGGCGCCCGTCTCTCTGACACTAAAACACACGGTGTTAACACACTGGGTTAGGAGTGGAGGCCGTGTCTCTGGGAGCGCCCGTCTCTGACACTGAAACGCATGTTGCTGAGTCTGAGCCACTGGCCATACCGTTCAGTCACCCATAGAGTTTTCCTTTGTTTGGTTTTGGTTCCTCTCAAATTCACACTCATTCTTCCTTGAATCCTGGCCTTTCCGGTGATGGACAGAGAACTCTTCCCCTCCTCAGTTGTTATAGCACAGGCTAGGCTTCGGGCGGGACTCAGCATCTGCCTTTGGCCCCACACGTCCTGAAGGCTGTAGACGGAGGCCTGCCTCAGAGTGTCACTGTTTGAAGGCAGTTGACATCCATACAGTTTGTTCAGAACACACAGCAGCCCTCCAGGTGGGATGTTACCTAACCTCGCCCCTGGCTTCAGCGTCTCTGAGCCTGGCAGGCTACCTCGTTACGTAAAACTGCAGCTGAACTTTTGTTCTCACAAAAGTCTGGTTGGAGCAGTCTTCAGACGGGTTTCTTGTGTGATGGGCCACTTTCAGCGTGGGTCACGGCGGCGGCAGCAGCGGCTGAGCGTGGCACGGTTGCTGTGTGTGAGCCTCTGCTCTGAGGTCTGTGCGCACCGATGCGCGTTTGGATCCAGCAGACAGGCTGCAGAGCCAAAGCTCTCACTTACGGCTTAGCTGACAGGAAAGGGCGCTTTGCAGCGTTATTAGAAGCCCATGTCTGTTTTTCAGTTAAGCTAATTGTTTATCGTTTGCTTCTTTTGTGATACCAGACTCAGACATCAGTGACCTTCTCAACTTTTTCACCAGTCGGAACATAATGGTGACGATGTTTAATGACAGTGACTACCTGTCCGCCGCGCCCCACAGCGCGGCTCTGAACGTGGTGCGGTCAGAGAGGGTGAGAGCAGTGCGGTGATCGGAGTCTTTCCTCTGAAATTAGTCGTTTGCTGATCGACCTTTTGGGTTGGAAATTAAAATTTACTTTGGGAAACAGCTTGCTGTGTTTACTTGTAATATATTTTATGCTATGATGGAAAACCAATATATAAAGCTGCGAGGGATATAATTTATCATTTTTTTGCTTAAAATATCAAAATATCTAGATTCCAGACTAGGTTTTTTATCTACCATCGAGTATTATTTCTATGATTTGTTGCATCAGTTTTTAATGTAGTTAGTGAGAATTAACTTAGTTGGTGAGAAAAGCAATCATATTCATATGCTGGGTACACAGCAATCATGCATTCATTTACATACATACTATGTACAATAACTCTCTTTTTTTGAATTGCAGGACTATGTTTTTACTGCTGTTTTCAACAGTACTATGGTTTACTCTTTACCTGTGTTGATGAATATCATTAGTAACTACTATCTTTATCATTCAAACGTCACTGAAAGCATCCAGGTCTGGAATACCCCATTCTTTCAGGTAAGCACACTTGGGGTGTGTGTGTGTGTGTGTGTGTGTGTGTGTGTGTGTGTGTGTGTGATAACCAATGATAATAACAAATGAACCCTGTAGACGCTCATCTCGGGACGTCTCCTCTTAACCCTTGAGCTGGGGGTGCTTCACGTCCTGGGTCTGCGTCTGCTGCAGGACTCGCTCAGGTCGGGAGACGGCTTTGCTGAGAGTGGTTCTGGGTGGTTTGTTTGGGGCACCAGCTGGTTACCAGGTTGAAGCATCTGCTGTCTCCACTTGGATCTATGGGCCTGAGGGGGTCACAATCCACCCTGCTGGGAATTAGAAGCTCCTGGCTCCACGGGTAGCTGAGCTTGGGCATGACTTTCCTAGTGGAGAAGAGGAGTCTCCAAGATGCATGCTGGCTTATAGTCCAGGCATCAGTGAAGACTCTCTGGAGTCACGTTCCTTGCTAGAACCACTCGGGCACAAGTTAACTGCACTTCACGTGCAGTATTATTTTTAAATAAATGGTGAATGTTAATTAATATGCCATGTTATCCTGTGTACATCTGTAAGAACACAAAAGTATAATAATTTGCCCAGGATCACACAGCTATTTAATCAGCACCAAGTTGGTGATGAAAGTGAAAGAGCAGAATGAAAAAGTTGGCTTAAAGCTCAACATTCAGAAAACTAAGATCATGGCATCTGGTCCCATCACTTCATGGCAAATAGATGGGGAAACAGTGGCTGACTTTATTTGGGGGCTCCAAAATCACTGCAGATGGTGATTGCAGCCATGAAATTAAAAGACACTTACTCCTTGGAAGAAAAGTTATGACCAACCTAGAAAGCATATTCAAAAACAGAGACATTACTTTACCAACAAAGATCCGTCTAGTCAAGGTCATGGTTTTTCCAGTGGTCATGTATGGATGTGAGATTTGGACTGTGAAGAAAGCGAGCACTGAAGAACTGATGCTTTTGAACTGTGGTGTTGGAGAAGACTCCTGAGAGTCCCTTGGACTGCAAGGAGATCCAACCAGTCCATTCTGAAGGAGATCAGCCCTGGGGTTTCTTTGGAAGGAATGATGCTAAAGCTGAAGCTCCAGTACTCTGGCCACCTCATGCAAAGAGCTGACTCATTGGAAAAGACTCTGATGCTGGGAGGGATTGGGGGCAGGAGGAGAAGGGGCCGACCGAGGATGAGATGGCTGGATGGCATCACCGACTCGATGGACGTGGGTTTGGGTGGACATCAGGAGTTGGTGATGCACAGGGAGGCCTGGCGCGCTGCGGCTCACGGGGCCGCAAGAGTCGGCAGGACTGAGCGGCTGAGCTGAGGTTGGCACTGCAGCCACTGCGTGGTAACTGCTCTGCACCTGTCTCTTCACAGGGGCCTTGTCCCGGCCGGTACCCTGATGTGTCTCTTCAGTTCTGATGGGCTGTTAGGAAGCATTTGGTAACTTGATCTAAAGTGATCCTCCATTCTGCCTCTCACTCTGAGGTTGTCTTTCAGGAAATCACGGACATCGTTTTCAAAATCGAGCTGTACTTCCAAGCAGCTTTACTTGGGGTTATTGTTACCGCAATGCCTCCTTACTTCGCCATGGAAAACGCAGAGAATCACAAGGTAATGACTCAGTTAAAAATCACAGGTGCAGCTGACTGTTAAGAATTCTCGACAAGAAACTGAGCTTTTCTGTGTGAGTGCAAGACTCATGTGCCGCTGTTATTTTGAAAGTGAGTAGACGGAGCTTAAATGTATGTGTTACCGTGAGAGTAATGACTGCCACTTGTTTGAGGGCTTGTCGTGCGCTTTAAAAGTGTTCCAGGGTGCGGCCCTGAATTTTTTCATCGCTGACTGTTACGAATTAAGCCGCCCTGGACATTTGCTGCAGGTTCTGGGTGAGCCTGCGTTTTCTCTTCTCTGGCATGCACGCCTACGAGTGCACTTGCATCATACGGGGGTTGCGTGCTTAGCTTTATAAGACATTGATGATCTGTTTTTCAGGGTGGATAAAAGCCTTTTACTCTCCCACCAGCAGTGTATGAGGGACAATAACATGAATTTTCAAAAAAATGACTGTATCTGACGTGGTTTATGTTTTCATATGTATGTTGGAATTGATATTTTTGTTCTTGTGCTCACTGAACACAAATGTTGTCCGCTTACAAAATCATTTCTTCTTCTTAACTAATATTTATAGCCCAGAAAGTCATCTCTTCTTAACGAATGTTTATGTCCCTCTTTCATCCTCTGTGGCCAGCTCTTTCACATCAGACATTGAATTACTAGGAGTAGACTTTTTTGTTTATTATGAGTAGGTGTTTTTATAGGTGACAGAAATCACCTGAATAAGATTGTTAGGTGTTTGCATTTATGGAAGATCTTAAAATTTCAAATTATGTAATGAGAATGTCAGGAAAACAATAATTGTTTAAATTTTCACCGGTTCATACAGGTGAAAATGGTATTCCCTCGTGGTAATAATCACAGTTAACACTCTTGTTCTACAGACGGATGCATAAGAGGTTTTCAGATGCATCCAAGTACAAGTTTCACAGTTAAGCTGAAAGCCCTGTGTAAGTCTGATGATACTTGGCCATTTATTAGTCTTTTCATGAAAGGTCAACGTTTAAAAGTAAGCATCATTTTTCCTAGACATTTTTTTTCTATTTCACAGAATTTCACAAACAGTTCATTTCAGCAGCTTACTGTTTGCACGACTCTAAGACCCCCGTGGCCCTTTTCGTTTAGTTTAGCTTTGTGTTTCTTAGCAGCCCTGCTGTGTTCTGAGGCTGAAAAATATTGTTGAAATTGTTATGCCTCAGAAATAATGAACCAGGTTAAAGGCTAAATGGAATTTACATTTAGCTGTCAGAGGTCTTTTATTACCTACTGATGGAATGTGACCCTTCTTGGTGATGTAAAATTAGGAGTTCTGCAATCATCTGCCAGAGATTTTTGTTTGTACAATGTTTAAAATTATAATCAATTTTCCCTTTTTTTTTAGATCAAAGCTTATACTCAGCTTAAACTCTCAGGGCTCTTGCCTTCTGCATACTGGCTCGGACAGGCTGTTATTGACATCCCCTTATTTTTTGTGGTCCTCACTCTGATGTTCAGCAGTTTGTTTGCATTTCATTACGGGTTATATTTTTATGCTGTCAAGTTCCTTTCTGTGGTGAGTTAACATCAGCTATGCTCATGCTATTTATAAAAATAAAATGTTACCTTAAAAAGCTAAATGTTTATAAATGTGACAGTTGTCTGATTAAGTAATTATGATGATCCAGAAAACAGAACCAGCGTCTATTTAATTATTGTATATGGTGCCTATAACCAGCGCAGAGCGTATTGTTCCAAGTGGCTTTTAAAAACAATGTTTCGCCGTTGTAAAACACTTCCTTGGAGCTGAGGCGGTCCTTCATGTAGAGGGCCTACTGGTCTGTCATCAGGAATATGTAAACAGTGTTTTCTTTTAAATACCTCCTTTGTCTCTGTGCCTGAGAATAATTTCATGAAGAGGAAGCTCTTTTATTCCATAATGTAAAATATGGCTTAAAATACTAAGGATGACTTGGATTCATATTTCATGAGAATGACTTGGATTCATATTTGCATATCAGTGAATGACTGATACTAGGTAATTTTCTGTGAATTACATTAATGGAAAGGGAAGACAGAGGTTGGTAGGTTAGATTTGCTGAAAATAAACAGGGCAGCTTTAACCAGGGAGCATACTGACCTTGCATTATAAATTAATAAATATTTTTCTTACAAATGTATAAAATGCATTAAGTGCTGTACATTAAAGTAGAAGCTAACAGTTTGAGATTAATAAATTTGTAACTCACGCTTTTTTGTAATAAAACGATGTAATAATATTTTACTTGGCATAAAAATGAACTACAAATAGTATTTAGTTTTGAATGACTTATTCAAGGTTGTGTGAACAGTTGAAAACATGAGGTTTATTGATTTCGGAGAAATGTGGATGGTGGATGGCAACACCTCAGGTTATCACACTTTCAGTTTTTGGAGCAATTTGTAGAGCAGTAAAGCTTGAAGAATAATTATCCTTTGATGTTTTAATGTGACAGGTATTTCACATCATATGTACGGTTAGCTACTCATTTTTAAATAAAAATGCAAATCTCTGTTTTCCAGGTTTTTTGCCTCATCAGTTACGTCCCATCAGTCATTCTGTTTACCTATGTCACTTCGTTCACCTGTAGAAAAATTGTAAATACCAAGGAGTTCTGGTCATTTATGTACTCTGTGGTAAGTCACGTTTCATACCATTTTGTCTCAGCTTTCCATAGCACACAGTTCGGGAGCCACAGGCTCTCTTCTGTTTGTGGTCACACTCGTAAAGGCTGCTGTGTCTTTCCCGAGCACAGAGCTTGGATGGCTGGCTGCGTGTCTGCCTGCGTGTCTGCCTGTCTCCTGCCCCGCCCGCGCCAAGGCGGGACGGCGTCTTGCTGCATTCCGCCCCTGGCATGCACAGGGTCACCCGAGTGAGGAGCCGGCTCATTAGAAAAGACGCTGATGCCAGGAAGGGTTGAAGGCAGGAGGAGAAGGGACAACGGAGGATGGGACGGGCAGACAGCATCAGCAACTCAGTGGGCGTGGCTCTGAGCAAGCCCCGGGAGACCGTGCGGGAGCTGCAGCCACGGGCTCGCAGGGCGTCAACAGTGCAGACGGGCGCAGCACCTGGACAGCAGCACACGATGGCCACGGCGCCAGCCACAGACAGCTGGCGTGAGCCGACCGGTGCTCCCTGGCCGGGCATCTGCTGCGATTCCTGTTTCGTTTGAGAAGTGAAGGCTCAGCTACTGCGGAGGCACACGGGGAGCTTGTGTGAAGTTTCTCAACAGCCGTTCACCTGTCCTCTTGTCTTCTCTCTAGACGGCGTTGGCTTGCATTGCAGTCACCGAGATAACGTACTTCATGGGAAACACAGCCACGATTATTCTTCATTATATCTTTTGCATTGCCATTCCAATCTATCCGCTTCTAGGTTGCCTGATTGGTTTCATAAAGGTAGGTCTCTTAGATGTTTGAATATTTTTAGAAAAGCATAAGTAAATACTGCCTAAATCTTTGGGATCTTAATTCTTATACTGAAACAATAATAATAATATCAAGCTAGCTGCTACTACTTAATTAAAATGTTATTAATGCAGCAGTTTAAAATGACTGAAATCTTTTCAGGCATATATTTAAGCTGTCAGTTCTCAAAGAAGGATTGTATTCATTATGACGTCTTTCATGCCCCAAACAATGTACCTAAATTAGAATGATGATCTGACTGCAGTCACTATTTGTCTGGGGGCAGTTTTTCAAAGATTAAACATTGTATTAAAAGGGTGAGAGAGAATTTTTCTTGAGGAAAAATATATAAAAATTTTATTAAGCCTAGTTAATTGAATACAATTGCTATGATATTAGAAAAAAAATTAAGTGGTGAGTTCTTAGTTCAGGATGCTTGCTGATTAATTCTGCCCATGTATCTACTTTCCTCCCCTCCCCTTTTTTAGCTTCAGTTTATAGGTTTAATTTATACCTGCCCTGACAGGCATATTTTGGGGTGAGGAAGATTTTAATCTAACTACAAAACATGGCTATTAGTATGAATAGCTAGCTAGTTTGTGGAGGAGACATGTTTGCTATTAAACACATTTTTTAAATTTTAATCCAACCATTTCTATACATTGCAGCAAAGCAAATGCTCTCCTCTACTCACAACGCTTCCGACACCAAACATGCGGGCTTTTCCCTCGCGTGCTGCGGTTCTGACACTGAGCAGAGTCCGTGCAGACTCGGGGGTCGAGGGGTCAGTCCTGCAGGCTGCCCCCCACCTCAGGTTCCAGACGCAGGTTGTGGGTGCCCCTGTCACCCACCTCTGTCTGACTTAGACCCCCTTCTCAGAGGTGCGGTGATTTGCCCCAGCGACTCCCAGAACTCGAGGGAGCCCTGGATTCCCGCCCCAGCGTGTCACAGTGGGCCTGCAGTAGACCCCAGGGGCCGAGGGCTGCAGGCAGGGCTCCTGCCCCTGAGCCGTCGGGTGAGCCACCCTCCTCCTGGGGTGTTCCCTGAGCCCTGGAGCAGAAACCACGGCTCCGTCCCTTGGCGAGGAGTCTCCAGGCCCTCCTCCCCTCCAGGGCGGTGGCCCGGACCAGCAGCACCAGCTCGCGGGTCTGGCTGGCTCCTGTCGCGGTCAGCCTGCATCCCCGAGGGTCCCGTCAGGAGCAGAGACTCTACGAGCAGGAGGGGCTGGTTCTCCTCACCTGTCACTCAGGAAACCCCAAGGGCTTTAGAAGTCTTGTGCCAGGAACTGTGGACAGACACCAGGTCGCATAGCATCATGGTGTTATCAGCCGCCTACAGATTTCCAAACATTCTTATCTCAGATTACTTGGAAGAATCTTCAGAGAAATGAGGACACCTCCAACCCGTGGGATAGCCTTCTGGTGGCTGCTGTATTGGTAAGAAGTCTCTTGAGCGTAGTTTGGCCAAGAGGTCGTAACCCTCTGTTCCGCTGTTGCTTGTATCCCGTTGGGTAAAAACAAAGGTGCGTGGGAAGTCAGGCACGCTAGTCCTGCTACCTCCCGTGTGTTTGCGTATCGCACACGTCCACTTTAACATACTGGGCTTTTTGACATGTCACTAACTCTATTTAACAATAAATCTGGCTTCCACAGAAGCAAAAAAACAGCTTTTTTAGAAAAATTCTGTAATTTACAAAGCTGAGAGCAAATGAACTTTGCAGCAGTAGAAAACCACGCAGAGATCGTTAGTAAATGTCTGTCTTGGTTTGTATTCACATAATCGTCCCTGCCTCACTGTATGACATGCAGAAAACAATCGTGAATGTTTTTAGTGATGGTGAGGATCCCGACGTATTGATAGTGGTGTTTTGGCTTTGTTGGCACAGGCAGGAGAGAAAATAACCAAACGTTGTCCAGTCATGAGCTGTTTTTCTTTCAGCCTTACCTGCACTGTGTGCTGTGGGCTTTTCTCCTGCAGTACTACGAGAAAAAATACGGTGGCAGGTCGTTAAGGAAGGATCCCTTTTTCAGGTCAGTTTTTAATTTTCGTGGTTTTTTTTGTATATTGACAGAGCTGTGCAGCCACACTGTCATCCGATTCCCTGATAGCTCAACTGGTAAAACATCCCGCCCGCAGTGCAGGAAACCCTGCTTCCATTCCTGGGTCAGGAAGATCCCCTGGAGAAGGGATAGGCTACCCAGTCCAGTTTTCTTGGCCTTCCCTTGTGGCTCAGCTAGTAAAGAATCTGCCTGCAATTCGAGAGAGACCTGGCTTTGATCCCTGGGTTGGGAAGATCCCCTGGAGAAGGGAAAGGCCATCCACTCCAGTATTCCGGCCTGGAGAATTCCATGGACTGTATGTATAGTCCATGGGGTCACAAAGAGTCGGACGTGACTGAGTGACTTTCACGTCACTGTCTCATTTCCATCACCCCCCCCCCCGAGAGGAACCTCGTACACGTTAGCAGTCGCTTCCTTTCCCCCCTCAGCGTCCCCTCAGCCCTCTAGAAGCACTAATCTGCTTCCTGCCGTACGTCTGCCAGTTCCACAGCCATGGAAGTGGAGTCACACAAGGTGCGGCCTTTTCTCGTCTGGCTTCCTGTACTTAACGTCCCGGAAGCTCACCCAGGCTGAAGCAGGCGGCAGGACCTCATTACCTGTTGGTTGGTTTCTGCCAAGGGATGCTGCCTGGCAGAGGCTTCCCAGGAGGCTCAGCGGGGTAGAATGCAGGAGACACAGAGATGCAGGTTCGATCCCTGGGTCGGGAAGGCCCACGGAGGAGGAGGCGGCAGTCCACCCCAGGCGCCTCGCCTGGTTAGCAGAGCTCTCGCTAACATCAGAGCTCCTGTTGACGTGTTGTGGTTTCTCTTTCCCTGGTCTTTTCTGTACTTAGTGCTTGAATTTCTTAGGATTACCTGAAAATCTGTTTGTACTTTCAGGAGTCTTTCAACAAAGTCCAAGCACAGAAAGTTTTCAGAACCACCCAGCAATGAGGATGAAGATGAAGATGTCAAAGCTGAAAGGCTAAAGGTCAGGGAGCTGACGAGCTGCCAGTGCTGCGAGGAGGTGAGTCAGTCTTTGTTGCCGGGTCGTCTGGTCGGCAGCGGTCAGCTCCTCGCACAGGAATCAACCTGGAAAGATAGTTCTCTTTCATATGAACCAATCTGGAAAAAGCCCTGTCTTTGAAAAACCTTTTTTTGAGTAAGCCATTATTTCAGCCATAAATGGGATGTTTATTTGTACAGAACCCCTCATTAGGAGATATAGTTCTTATGACATGGACATAAGGTGTATGCTGCTTTTCATTTAGAGACAGATATTCGATCCATAACTCTCTTTTAAAATCCTCCTTTCCATATTAGAAACCAGCCATTATGGTCCATAATCTGCATAAAGAATATGAAGACAAGAAAGATTTTCTTCCTGCAAGAAAAGTGAAGAGAGTGGCGAATAAGCATGTCTCCTTCTGTGTGAAAAAAGGCTGGTATTGTTTTTTTCTTAAATAACGTTCTCAGAAGAGTAATTCTCATCTTTCAGTTTGATTTGCATTTGATGACTTTTCTTCTCATTCCCTCAGGAGAGATCTTGGGACTGTTGGGTCCAAATGGCGCAGGCAAAAGCACGATTATTAATATCCTGGTTGGCGACACTGAGCCAACTTCAGGCCAGGTATGGTCTAGGGTGTGGCCTGTATTGAATACAGTTTGTGTTTTCCACCAGTAGTCATGTATGGCTGTGAGAGTTGGACTGTAAAAATCACTGAGCATCAAAGAATTGATGCTTTCGAATTGGTGCTGGAAAAGACTGTTGAGAGTCCCTTGAACAGCAAGGAGATCAAACCAGTCCATCCTGAAGGAAGTCAGACCTGAATATTCGCTGGAAGGACTGAGGCTGAAGCGGAAGCCCCAGTGTTGTGGCCACTTGATCGGAAGCGCCGACTCACTGGAAAGGACCCTGATGTTGGGAAGGGTTGAGGGCAGGAGGAAAAGGGGGTGACAGGATGAGATGTATAGATGGCATCACCAACTCAGTGGACGTGAACCTGAGCAAACCCTGGGAGATGGTAAAGGACAGAGGAGCCTGGCGCACTGCAGTCCACGGGGCGAAGAGAAACAGACACGACTTAGAACAGCAGTAGCGACGGCGGCACGCGGGGTGTCAGGGCTCAGACTTCGTGGTTTTGGGGTTAATTTTTTAGGCGCGCTTGATCAGACTGGGAATACTGTACGTGGTGCAGGTCCATGTGTACGTGCAGAGGACACGGTGTACAGGCTCCTGCTTATGGTGACGACAAGCCCAGGTGACTCGTCCCCGGACTTTAACAGCCACCCCTTGTTGACCTCGGGAAGTGGAGGAGCAGAGCTGCGCCTGCCCTCAGCCAGCTTTTGGTGACGGGCGCGCCTCCCGAGCTCTCTTTGTGAGCTTTGCACGACTGCCCTGGTCCCACCTCCCGCCTCCTCGCCGGCGGCCCTGGCTCACTGCTTTCCCAGAAAACGCCCAGCACACCTGACTCTCTCTCTCGCCTTGGGTGTTGCTTATGTTGGCTATTCCTCACCCCGTAGAAAACCAGACGCTCAAGTTCACTTATTTCCTTGGCCCAGATAGCACCTTTCAGGGTTTCCCTGGTGGCTCAGTGGTGAAGAATCCGCCTGTCAATGCAGGAGACCCAGGTTTGATCCCTGGTCTGGGGAGATCCCACGTGCCGCCGAGCTGCTAAGCTCGGGCGCCGTGCCTGACGTGTGCTCAAGAGCCTGGGAGCCATGCTACTGCCCCCTACGTGCCCTCGAGCCGGTGCCTCATAGCAAGAGAGGCTACCATGGTGAGAAACCTGCTCGCCACCCCTGGGCAAAGGCCGTTGGCAGCAACACAGACCCAGCACAGCCGGAACCAAATATATAAAGAAATGAACGCATGAAACCAGCCCCTGACCCTTGTGGTTAAATCTGCACCACCCGCCCCCAGCCTTGCATCCCTGGTCCCCGTTTCTCACCAGGTCACTCCCCTCCAGCTCAGCAGTGTAGGTCCTGTCTTCTCAGGAAGGAGTGAGAGTCTGACCTCGCGTTATCCCGACTCTGGGAAGGGGTTTGAATTAACCCACCAGCCACTTCCTTTATGATGTTAGGTGAAGCAGAAACAGGCCTTGCACTCAGAGTGCCTTTCTGCAGGTCTTCCTGGGAGACTACTCTTCATACCCAGCTGAAGACGATGACTCCGTGAGGTGTATGGGCTACTGTCCCCAGATCAACCCCCTGTGGCGAGACATCACCCTGCAGGAGCACCTCCAGATTTACGGGGCCGTGAAAGGGATGAGAGCCAGCGATGTGCAGGAGGTCACGGATCGGTGAGGCCCTGCCTTCAGCACCCTCTGTCAACTGGGGAGGTCACGACGCACAGTTTTAAAATTTCACAACAGGCAGTCCCCTGGATCATAGTTTTCATGGAAAAAGATCGTTACTTTTCCATATATTCTTCTACCAACTTAGGACAGCTATGAAAACGAAAGCAATTCTATTTCTGCATATAGAATAAATGGACTTAGGAATTGCCACGAAGCCGATTTTAATTTAAAGCGAACCTTTTAGTCATGATGTTGATTTATTTGAAATGAGCTTCTACCGACTTACCTGTTTTAGGGGAAAAAAAAGCTTCAGGGGTCACAGTCTATTATTAATTGTATCCGTGGGTATCATGGCATGCTCATTCCATGCCATCTCTTTTGCAGAATAACCAGTGCACTCGATCTAAAAGAATACCTCCAGAAAACTGTAAAGAAACTTCCTGCGGGAATCAAGCGCAAGGTGCGTTTGTCCGACCGCCCGCGCGTGCAGTCCAGCGCCTGGCACCGTGCCGGCCGCGTGTCTTACAGCCCCCCCGTGTTTGTCGTCCCCCCAGCTCTGCTTCGCCCTGAGCATGCTGGGGAACCCCCCGGTCACGCTGCTGGACGAGCCGTCCACAGGCATGGATCCCAAAGCCAAGCAGCGCATGTGGTGAGTGAGGCGGGGACGCGCGAGGCCCCGCGCTGGGCCGTCGTCGCTCGAGTTCCTGTCAGTTACCGACACTCACTCCCAAGTCCTGCACGGAAGGACAAACTGTGCTTACGGGTTTCTAGAGACCCCGTTAAACTTAACCGTACTTCTCAGGAAGTGTTACCAACGCATTGTCTGTTCTGGGACCAACATGAGAATACTGTTGTCTGAATAGTTTTTAAAATGGTTTTCTTGTCTAAAGTGACACACACGAGTGAACGTCTCGTACCTCCTGTCTAGAATGTACACGCTGGGCACTGAAGCTCTCTGCTGAGTAGCTGGCAGGCTGTGTGAGCCCCGGTTTCCACGTCTATGAAATGTGAGCTTTAGGTCAGACATATGTTAAGATTTCCTTGTGGCTCTTTATGTTCTAACATGAAAAGCCTTCAGTTTGTATAACTGGTTTCTTTCCACTTGACAAGCTTTCAGAAATAAGGTAAATGAGTTAGGATGGAGGAATCATAGTTGGGCAGAGTATAATAAGTACAGCAGTTGATACTTGGTAAATCTGTCAGCCCAAGCGCTGGATTTTTAAAAACTCACATGTTTTCGTTAACGTTCAGGTGCCATCTTCCCTTCTGTTCGTTTCATTTGTATCTTGCAGGAGAGCAATTCGAACCGCATTCAAAAACAGGAAGCGGGCCGCTATCCTGACCACTCACTACATGGAGGAGGCGGAGGCCGTCTGCGACCGGGTGGCCGTCTTGGTGTCCGGGCGGCTGAGGTGGGCGTCGGCCGGTGGGAGGCGGGGTGTGTGCTGCGGCAGCGTCATTTCAGAGCCGTCTCACGACCCGCATCGTTTAAGTGTTGAGACATGCTTCCCTGTTCAGTCAGCTTTCCACAGAATTACTTGGAAGCTGCTGCTTCTCCCAAACGCTGGCGGCAGCTCTGCCCGTGGAGACCCCTGCTCTCTCACCCTTGCGGCTCTCACATCGATGGGCCACGGGCTCCAGCGTGAGGCTCTGGCTCAGCCACTCTCTTCTCTGTAGTGAACGTTACTTTTGGTTGCGCTGGGTCTGTTGCTGTGAGTAGGCTTCCTCTGGTTGAGACAAGGAGGCTCCTCTTGATGGCTGGTGTGGGCTTCTCTGTGGCTGGTTGCCCTGGTGGAGGCACACGGGCTCGCTGCAGCCAGGGCTCAGCTGGAACAAGACCAGGGCTCGGCTCACGTCCCCGGCATTGACTGGCAGACTAACCACCCGACCACCACGGAAGTCCTGAATTACCCTTAAGTGAGAAATTACCTTTGAAACTATCAGGTTCTTTCATGTCTATACGTCCTTTTAAAATTCACTACAGGTGTATTGGGACAGTCCAGCATCTGAAGAGTAAATTTGGAAAAGGATACTTTTTGGAAATCAAATTAAAGGATTGGATAGAGGACCTGGAAATAGACCGTCTTCAAAGAGAAATTCAGTGTATTTTTCCAAACGCAAGCCGCCAGGAAAGGTGACAGTTTAAAAATGTAGTTGCGTTTCTCGGTAGAGCAGTAATCATGCAATCGGTTACTGTGTTAAGGATGGGGGGTGGCTGTCATCATTGGACTGATGTCGTTTGATGAATGGCCTTCACATTTAACTTACTGTTAATGTTAGATCTTTCAGTGTGTGATAGTACTGAAAGTTTTGACAGCTTTTATTTGGTGGTAAGGAAAGGGTTATTGTGCATGGAAATATTTTAAGATTTCAAATGATTTTTATATAAATAAGTGTCAAATTTTGGGAGTTTTATTTTGAAGTGTTAAAGTACTGAATTTTGGCTTCAGAACACACAGTCACTTCTGAATTTTCCTTCATCTTTGCTTTCAGTTTTTCTACAATTCTGGCTTTTAAAATTCCTAAGGAAGACGTTCAGTCCCTTTCACAGTCTTTTTCTAAGCTGGAAGAAGGTGAGTGAGGTGGCTTTCAAATTAGGGAATTTTATGAAAAAGTTTAGAAGTTGGGTGTAGATGACCTTCTGTTAATTGAATCTAAGGTATAGGAAAATACAGCCTGGGATTTTGTCAGTGAGCTGTGTTGTCGTGTAAGCCTTTCACTCTCTTGAGACGACGTCACCCCAGTTTTTACATTGCATCTGAGAAAGTTCAGTTTAATTAGCCCCCACTAGTTTAGTCCAGAAGCCGGAGCATTGCATTTCTTGAGTCCTCACTTTGTATTACGCCACGGAAGGAGCCATGGGAGCAAGACCAGGGGCAGCAGGAGAAAGGAGAGGAGAGTTCGTGGTGCAGAAGGGTGGGCCTTCCTGACCCGACCTGCAGAGATGTTTGTGGGATGTCAGCGTTTTAAAAATAAATGTTAGGTGGGATGCAGACACCTCACCAGGAGAGAGAGGCATCTTCTAGACGGGCATGTGTTCAGGTCCAGGTCATTTTATAAAAAAGCATCTGAAAACCATGAAGCAGCCTGTGTTTCCTGGTGCTTGCTTTATGATAAAGGGGACATTAGAAGTAATGCGGGAGAATTAAAGGAGTGAATAGAAAACCACAACTTTGATACTGGATTAGATCGCAAAAGGATCTAAAGTAGATATAAAGAAATATATGGACATAGGACTGATATCTGGAATCTAGTTGCAGAAGTCCAGGACAGACTGCTGGAATTGTGGAGGTGGGAGATAGAGAGCAGGGATCAACAGAAGCCTGGAGTAACGCAGCAGAAGCGGGGGAAGGGGCGAGGAGCTGCTGGGAGAAGGGGGACGTGGCCGTGAGCCTGCGCCCAGGGCTGTGGGGCGGCCTGTGAGTCCGCGCGCCCCCGTGAGCCCGCGCCCCGGGCTGTGGTGGAGCCCGTGAGTCCGCGCGCCCCCATGAGCCCGCGTGAGCCCGGGCCCCGGGCTGCGGGCGGCCGCGGGCGGGGAGGGGAGGCAGTAGGGCTGACGTCACTGACAGCCGCAGCTGAGTGGGCCGATCAGAGATGAAAGAAGCAGAACGGTTAGCCACAGTAGGTACTGCCATTTGATTATTCAGAAATATTAATGAAGCACTATTTTTGTGTTTTCNAGGTCATTTTATAAAAAAGCATCTGAAAACCATGAAGCAGCCTGTGTTTCCTGGTGCTTGCTTTATGATTAAAGGGGATATTAGAAGTAATGCGGGAGAATTAAAGGAGTGAATAGAAAACCAGAACTTTGATACTGGATTAGATCGCAAAAGGATCTAAAATAGATATAAAGAAATATATGGACATAGGACTGATATCCGGAATCTAGTTGCAGAAGTCCAGGACAGACTGCTGGAATTGTGGGGGTGGGAGATAGAGAGCAGGGATCAACAGAAGCCTGGGGTAACGCGGCAGAAGCGGGGGAAGGGGCGAGGAGCTGCTGGGAGAAGGGNACTGGATTAGATCGCAAAAGGATCTAAAATAGATATAAAGAAATATATGGACATAGGACTGATATCCGGAATCTAGTTGCAGAAGTCCAGGACAGACTGCTGGAATTGTGGGGGTGGGAGATAGAGAGCAGGGATCAACAGAAGCCTGGGGTAACGCGGCAGAAGCGGGGGAAGGGGCGAGGAGCTGCTGGGAGAAGGGGGACGTGGCCGTGAGCCTGCGCCCAGGGCTGTGGTGGAGCCCGTGAGCCCGTGCGCCTCCGTGAGCCCGCGTGAGCCCGGGCCCTGG
This sequence comes from Neotragus moschatus, assembly GCA_006410615.1. Lineage (NCBI taxonomy): Eukaryota > Metazoa > Chordata > Mammalia > Artiodactyla > Bovidae > Neotragus > Neotragus moschatus. Next base: position 23,904 of record SJYA01004720.1, read on the forward strand.
GCTGCGGGTGGCCGCGGGCGGGGAGGGGAGGCAGTAGGGCTGACGTCACTGACAGCTGTAGCTGAGTGGGCCGATCAGAGATGAAAGAAGCAGAGCGGTTAGCCACAGTAGGTACTGCCATTTGATTATTCAGAAATATTAATGAAGCACTATTTTTGTGTTTTCACAGCTAAACACACGTTCGCTATTGAAGAGTACAGCTTTTCTCAAGCCACGCTGGAACAGGTACCACGGAGTTAGCTGTTAAAAGTTCTGTANCGGTTAGCCACAGTAGGTACTGCCATTTGATTATTCAGAAATATTAATGAAGCACTATTTTTGTGTTTTCACAGCTAAACACACGTTCGCTATTGAAGAATACAGCTTTTCTCAAGCCACGCTGGAACAGGTACCACGGAGTTAGCTGTTAAAAGTTCTGTAGAAGACAGAGCGCAGTGTCTCAGTGCGGAGGTTTGTTTTGGAGAGGGAAGGAGATTGTGAGCCAGAGACCGGTTACTGTGGAGTGTTCCACAGCTGTGTGAATTTTAAACAACCGGAGGTTCTCCATCTGCTTGTTTCGAATAGCTCATTTTTTTCTTTTAGTTTCAAGAAAATGGCTCATGATGGATGGCATTCATATTGGCACATCTGAAATTACGTTGCTTAAATATTTATAAATTATCCTTTACCGCCGTGCTACTTTATCAGTCCAAGAAAATGACCTGTTAATCCTCTAAAATGACGTTCATCAGTATACAGGATTGGTGGGGATCGTTCTGTTTAAATAATATTAAGTGTATCTCGATACTCGAGTGGCTCATGTATTTAGGTACAGCCTCATGCCGCTGCTGATTTAGTTGAGATGTTCCTGGGATAATTGCAGTGCAGAATACTGTACTCGCTTGTTTCCACGCAGGTTTTTGTGGAACTCACGAAAGAGCAAGAGGAGGAAGACAGCAGCTGTGGCGCCTTCAACAGCGCACTCTGGTGGGAAAGGTCGCGGGAGGACAGAGTCGTGTTCTGATTCTCGCTGCTTGCCCCCTTCCCGCCTTTCTTCCGTGCACGATTTAGCTTTGGTTTGCCAGTTTATTGCTTGAACAATAATCGGAGAGCGAGAAAGCACTTGGGACTCTCCTGACTCCCTGCGTCGACATGCCGTCAGCTGTGTGTTCTGCTTTTCTTCGGATAGCCCTTGCGCACGGAGCGTGAGCCTGCGTGGTGGCGTCTGCAGCGTGTTGTGCTGCAGTCTGTGCGTGAAGGTGTCTGTGTCCTTGTTCACTTTTCAGAAGCAGTGCTTGTGAACTTACGATTTGAAGACCTAGTGATAGAATCGTTTTATGTTGAGCAGCTATCTGTAAGTTTATACCATCTAGTTACCTAAGTATGTACCAACCTAAATAAGGAGACAAATACATAGAACAGAGACATAAAGCAAAAGTCCGCTCTCCTTTTTCATTTCTAAGAGAAACTGAATGGAAGTTGGCCTCCTAAAAAGCTTAAACACTGGACACGCTGCTTGCAGAGAGAGGTTTGCAGGCCGTGACGTTCACTGGGCAAGATGCATCCGCCGAAATAACTTAAAGGAGACCCTGTTCTGTTAGGTGATTGTAGACATCAGTAACTCAGGTACAGTTCTTTTGCTTATGGTAAAATTCAGAGATGTTTCCGTTATTGTGGAAGACTGTCTAGAATCTTACGATGTAACAATCTGATTCTTCGGTGGTTTGGGGCTAGAATGACGACATCTACAGGGCTGCAAGAATTAATCCATACCTTCTCCTCCACCCTGACGGAAAATGGAAATCTTTTGTCTTCTTCATTACAAAGGATATATTTTATTCTATAAATGGACTTTATTTGAATATCTCTCCTTTGTAGAGTCTTAAGTATGTCACTGTGAGTTTGTTTACTCACCTCAGATTCATTTTGGAATATGGTGGAACATAGATAAACTTGTGGTCATTAAGGAAAAGTAAATTCTACACAATTCCCTTTAGTAAGAAACCAGTTTCCTTCTGTGACAGAGTTGAAGTGAGATTTTGGTTAAGGTATCCGTACAAATACTTCTGCGTAGACCCCGTGTGTGGACTGTAGGGATATAACACAAATCGTACCGTGCTGTGAGCTCAGCCGCTCAGTCGTGTCTGACTCTCTGCAACCCCCTGGACTGTCGCCCGCCAGGCTCCCCTGTCCATGGAGTTCTCCAGGCAAGGACGCTGGAGTGGGTTGCCATGCCCTCCTCCAGGGGATCCAACCAACCCAGGGGTCAGACCTGTGTCTCTTGCGTTGGCAGGTGTGTCCTTTACCACTGTGCCACCTGGGAAGCCCCAGCTGACACTGTATCTCAACCAGATGAATGAGAGTTCCCAGCTTTGGGAAAACAAGTATATCGGGGTGTGACTACACTGTGTGACGGAGAGTCTTAGAGAGCAGCAGTCGCAACAGAAGGGTTTGGTGCCGACTTTCTCTGAAGGTGCACGCCCTTCGATGAGGCTGCTGACTCGCGTGGTGAGCCTGAGCTGGCTGTGCCGCGCGGCGAGACGGCTGTGAGTCCGGTTGTGCCGCTGCGGACACAGCAGCGCGCCTTCCTCGGCCGCAGGACAGGTGCAGCGCTGGCGTGCCCCTCTGCTGTTCCGGTCACACGCCCGACAGCACAGGCCCCTTGCCTGCCGTCTCAGTCTCCCTTCTAACTAAACGAGCTGTCTTAGAGCCTCCGCTGGCGTCTGCAACCCGCACCAAAGTTGCTTCTCCTCGTGGGATTCAGTTGGCACTAGTCTAACCTCCTGTTACCGCGGCACTCGCCTCCCGCTACTAACCTTTGGTCCTTCACCTGAGAATCTCACTCTTCGAAGCTTCAGTAAAAGCTGTCACTTATGAATACAAGTCCAGAAACATCTGAGGGGAAACCCTCCCCTTTATAGATGAATTAATACGCAACACACTACTCTCTAAGCAAGTCATGGCAAATTGGTTGCTGTAAATTGAGAGAGAGATCTTTTAGTGTCTGATGTTAGCGTTAACACCAGGGGCTTCTCTTTGCGGATNGTCCAGAAACATCTGAGGGGAAACCCTCCCCTTTATAGATGAATTAATACGCAACACACTACTCTCTAAGCAAGTCATGGCAAATTGGTTGCTGTAAATTTAGAGAGAGATCTTTTAGTGTCTGATGTTAGCGTTAACACCAGGGGCTTCTCTTTGCGGATACAGTTCTGCAGTTGTGCTCACTGGCCATAATTCGCATCTGTCAAGTTCACTGTTGTGCTGTTACTGCGCTCTTGCTACTCGGAAGAAAAGCTATGAGCAACCTAAACAGCATATTAAAAAGCAGAGACATCGCTTTGTCAACTAAGGTCCAGATAGTCAAAGCTATGGTTTTTCCAGTAGTCATGTACAGATGAGAGCGTTAGACCATCAAGAAGGCTGAGTGTCAAAGAATTGATTCTTTTCAAACTGTGGTGCTGGAGAAGACTTGGTTGGTTAAGATACCTTGACCAGTTTTTTTAAAAAAAACCCTTTTTTTAAAGTTTTTACATACTTTGAGTGGATACATCTTGGTCATGAATTAAATTATTCATAGGAATGTTCTGTTCCCATTTTTTCACAGTAGGAGCATTTTTCCTAATCAGAAGTATGGTTTAACCACTACTTAGGAAAACCAGGGTGAGTGGAGTAGGAAGAAAGGACTCAGCAAGTCAAATACGGAGTCTATCTTCACTGACTGTACAGTTCAAATGTCTTAAGTTATAACCTCAGAACTTTTTTGTATCAATGCAAATAAATATAAATACATATATTAGGAAGAAGCTAGGGGGAAAAAACACACCCCCTGGCTTATATTTTCCGTCCACAGTCAGATGTGAACAGTAAAGGATGGACTCCACGGAGTGACGGTGGTCAGTGACCGACAAGGCAAACGTCCGTCTGCAGCCTCAGGAAGGAGATGGGAGAAGCACAGCGGTGAGCCGACTCCACTCTGTCCCCTCCTGAGCCGCTTCATCTTTCTGGCGGGTTTGTTCTCAGTAAAAGGCTGCATGTTCCCCTAAAAGCCTACTTCCCTTTAAATCGCCTCAAACTATCTAAAACCAGTATTTTTATCATTAAAATGTTTTTAGAGTAATTTAATTCCACCGACACTTTACCGTTTCAAGCGGTGGGTCTTTGGATAAAACCGTAACTCTCCACCTTGGCCTTTGAGATCTCACAGTGCAGTAGGAGGACGTTAGAAGCTTGGGTTATTTAGCACTCGGTCGTGTCCGAGTCTGCGACCCCATGAATGCAGCCCGCCAGGCTCCTCTGTGCCGGGGATTTCCTAGGAAAGAACACTGGCGTAGGTTCCCATTTCCTTCTCCAGGACGTCTTCCTGATCCAGGGATGAAACCTGCGTCTCCGGCAGTGGTGGGCCTGTTCTTCACCCCTGAGCCCCCGGAGAAGCCCCCAGATCCTTGGGTCCTGGCTCTGATGCAGTATGATGGTGCTTTGCTGGCTGTACAGTGTTTTGTTGGGGCAGAGCTCTACTGAGGGTTAGTGGTGTCCTGCTGTTATTGTTCTGTTGGCTACACATTTTCTTCTGGTTGTACTAAGAATCTGACAAAACACGCTGTACTTTTATGTGATGCATTAATAGATGTTCATCTTTTAAAAATAGAAATGCTCCTCTCTAATGTATTTGTAATATTGCTAAATGATTTTTCACTTTCTTTCCTGAAAGAACATGTTACATAAAATGAAAAAAATCTATTCTCAGGTGAATAATTTTTATATCAGCTATTCTTATAAGGTAAATGTTTATTATTCATAATGTTACATGTAATTCTCAATGCACCCATTTGAGAAAAGTAAATATGATTATAGTATTAGTAATAAGCTTTAAGAACTGAAACTTTAGCACAGCTTTTTATTTTGTATGAAATGGATACTTTGTTACTTAGTGTATATTAAAAATGAAGGAAAAATCTGGCACTGAAATTGTTAGTAATTTATTTTTAATATCGGTTCAGAAGGCAATGGCACCCCACTCCAGTGTTCTTGCCTGGAGAATCCCAGGGACGGGGGAGCCTGGTGGGCTGCCATCTATGGGGTCACACAGAGTCAGACACGACTAAAGCAACTTAGCAGCAGTAGCAGCAGCAGTGTTTTCAAGAATGTTCAAGAAGGAACACTGATAGTTGTTATTCCCAGTCGCTGTCGTGTCCGACTGTTTGCAGCCTCATGGACTGCAGCACGCCAGGCTTCCTTGTCCTTTACTCTCTCCCCAGACTTGCTCAAACTCATGTCCATTGAGTCGGTGATGCCATCCAACCATCTCATCCTCTGTCACCTGCTTCTCCTGCCCTCAGTCTTTCCCAGCATCAGGGTCTTTTCCAGTGAGTCAGCTCTTCACATCAAATGGCCAAAGTATTGGAGCTTCAGTTTTAGCATCAGTCCTTCTAAAGGATATTCAGGGTTGATTTCCTTTAGAATTGATTAGTTTGATTTCCTTGCGGTCCAAGGGAGTCTCAAGAGTCTTCTCCAGCACCACAGTT